>CAUYQU010058089.1:0-121482 GCA_963574635.1 Cheracebus regulus
TAAAATATATAAAATATAAATATATATTATATATATAATAATATATATATAATATTATATATATAAAAATATAATATATATATATAAATATATTATATATATATTATATATATATTCCGTTAGTTCTGTCCCTCTAGAGAATGCTGGCTAATACAGGAGGTTATCAAAAGCATGTATCAGTACCAGTACACTGGATATATTAGACATAATTGAAATACTTCTAGTGACGTACATAGTACAAACACCAAGTTTACCCAGAACTAATGCAGGCAAAGCCAGAATCAACCAAATTGAGTAAGCCAGGATAGGGTGTAAGGTGACCAATATAGAGGAGACAGTTTAAGGTGATTTCACCTGGACAAAAGTTTTAGTCAGAATCCAAACCTAGATCCCGCTCATGTTCAGCCAAGATTATTAGTAATGGGAGGCAGGGCCTCAGGAAACATAGAGATTCATTTTAATCCACAAATATCCTTGTAATTCTTAGTCTCCCATTAGAAGACACCTGGGCTCACACATTTTCTGGAAAGAAGGGAGAACATTCTGGAGTGCAGATGATAAGTGGGCTAAAAAATGATTTCAGACTGCTGTGCTGATGATGGCACTTTTCATTACATTTTAAGTTTTACTATTCTAAAATAATTAATTCAACCTGTTAATTTTACTCTATGGTTTTGTAACCATAGAGCTCACCTCTAGTCAATCACTCATTGATAAGTGGCATTTGTCATTAAAGAAAGTGGGTTGGAGTGAATCTGCTGAAATGTACTAAAATGTTGGAAAACCAAGTCAGAGTTTGTATTCAGGGCTGGGGCTGTGGCTCACCCCTGTAATCCCAGCAATTTAGGAGGCCAAGGCAGGCAGATCACCTGAGGTCAGGAGTTCAAGACCAGCCTGGCCATCGTGGTGAAACCTTGTCTCTAATAAAAATGCAAAAAAATTGGCTAGGCATGGTGGCATGTGCCTGTAATCCCAGCTACTCAGGAGTCTGAGGCACGAGAATTGCTTCAACCTGGGAAGCAGGGGTTGCAGTGACCAAGATAGATAGGCCCACTGCACACCAGCCTGGGCGACAGAGTGAGACTCCATCTCAAAAAAAAAAACAAAAAAACCCTACCAAAAAACCAAAAAACTTGTACTCAGTCTGTAGTAGAAAACCCATATCATCACTTTTCCATTGTCAAATTTGAAAATCTCTTCTTAAATCATAATTATTTTCTAAAGTATCAATGAGATTCACATACAGACTTAACAGATAAAGTATAGAAAATGGCTTTTCTGAACCTATCAGTTCCTGTCCTCTGCCTGCTCCCCTCCCCCAGGTTCAGATCCATTCACCACATTTAACTTTTTATTTTAAGTGTTATAATAAAATCATTTCAAATCTTTAAATAATATGCTTATACTACCACTTTTTGAAAAAGCTTAATTGAGCTAACAACAATAAACTATATATATTATAGAAAGTGATAAGCCAAGCCATGACAGCAATCTAGATAATGAATATATCCATCACCCCATTTCCTTGTACCTCTTTGTAATCTCTCACACTCACTCCTTTCCCCATTCTCCAGTTAGCCAATGATCTGCTTTCTTTTACTATCAATGAGTTTGCATTTTCTAGAATTTACATAAACCGAATTATACAGAATGTATTTTTTATGGATTTTTTTAGTCATCAGAATTATTTTGAGATGCATTCATTTGTGTGTAATACTTCCTTGCTTTTTATTGCTGGAAAGGATTTCACTTATATGGATATAGCATACTTTGTTTAACCACCTGCTGTTGACTTGGGTTGTGTCCAATGAATGGTTGTTAAAAGCAAGTACATACTCTGAACATCGTTGTACAAGTCTTTGTATGGATGTATGTTTATCTCTCTTGGTTAAATATCTGAAAGTGGACTAGCTGCACCAACTGTCAAGAAGGTGAGAGGATCAAAATCCCACATGAAGTAATTAATGGCAATGACAAGATCATCCCTGACATCCCTGAGACATTCAAGAGATCTTCCAGAATATGTATGTCTGCTTGTAACATGAAGATCATTCTCCTGGGGCACAAAATAAAAGGAAACATATTTCTTTTTTTATTATTTACTTATTTTGAGACAGGATCTTGCTCTGTCGCCCAGGCTGGAGTGCAATGGTGCAATCTTGGCTCACTGCAACTTCCACCTCTAGGGTTCAAGGGATTCTCCTACCTCAGCCCCCCAAGTAGCTGGGACCACAGGCATGCACCACTATGCCCAACTAATTTGTGTATTTTTAATAGAGATGGGGTTTCACCATGTTGGCCAGGCTGGTCTCAAATTCCTGACCTCAGGTGATCTGCATGCCTCATCCTCCCAAAGTGCTGGGATTATAGGCATGAGCGACCACACCCAGCCAAGTAAACATATTTCTTATTTTAACAAGTGTAAACTATATCACTGAATATAGTAGTATTTTCATACTATGGGAACATTCACCATTGATTTATAAATGCTATTAAATAGATGGTTTCTTTAGAAGCTTTATTGAAACATCAGATTATGAAAACCAAATCTCCATAATTTTTCCACTCATGTATATTTACATTTGCATTCACCTTCTCCATTGTAGGTTACCCAACGAGTACTGATTAGAGTTTCTCATTAAAAATATAATAGTACTTTAACATTTTGCTTCATTTGTTGATATTCATTTGTTCCTTGTACATAAAACTTAAATTTTTGTCTGACTTCACTTATTTTCTTTCAAAGATACCTTAGGAGTCTTTCACATTTTATAAGAAACCATAAATTTACTTCAGCCTCAGGCCAACTGCTGGCTTTCTTGGTAACCTAGATGCATATATACAACTTAGTCTGCGAATTTTGAAAATTTGAATGATAGCACATTAAACTGGAATAATGAACCAACGAAAATTTTTATTGTATTTGGAAAAATGACTTCATACTGTCATTTTACTCATTAAAATTATTCCAGGATCCTAAGTTAGGCCATGTATTCCTAAGGCTTGAAAAATCAACATATTATTTCTGATGATCATTGATTTGACTGACTTTCAGGATGATAAAATCTTATTTTGGAAAGCTAGACTAGGCATTGGTAATTATATTTTCCGTCTTCAACTAATAGAGTAAAATTATTGGAAATTCTTTAAGATAGTGTCCACAATCCTATTTACATGTTAAGTGCTGTGATTGCAACAGTTATTATCTTCTATAGAGTCACTGCCAGTGTGTGACACTGGGTTTCATCAGTAGGTGATAGGACTGCTACTACAACTTCAGAGAGTTTTCAGAGAGATTAAATTAAACGTTATTGTAAAGAACAAGGTATGTGCCCAGCAATGTGGAAGTCACACATATTATGTGCTCAAGAGATGGTGGTTTTGTATTTTTCACAAATCTGTTAACATATAATTGTCCTGTCCTATAAACCAGACCTTTAGGGGTTTTATAGGATTCTAATCTTTTCCTTGATGCTTTAGCCACTAGTGGTCGTGAGTTATGTGCTCAGGAAGGCATGTTAATGCTTACAAGTCACTAAGGTACTATTTCATTTTTGTCTAATGACTTCATTGGCCTTTACCTTGGTTTACAAATGTGCTTAATTCAATAAGGAAGAGTCCTTCTCCTGAAGGTTTTACACTAGTGAAAGATAATTCCAAGCCATATACATTATTTTTATTTTAGTTTATGCATTTGATACAAGCAATTTTATACATGTTTTTTTTTTTTTACTCGTTAGAAAGCACTTTGGAGTTAGCATAACATCTAACCATATTGGTATTTTTGTTTTCTGTTATAATTAATGAGGATGATCCTTATTTTTAAAAGAAGTAATAAAAAATCTAAGAAGAAAAATTTTATAACTAAGCATTTTAGATTGTAATTTGGCAACTCTGTGCATTAATCCAAATGAATAGAGCTTATTGAGATTATTCATGTTGCCATTAGTCATTCACACACTGGTGTCTAATTGTCATTTGTTGCTGCTTTAATTCAGTTCAACTGGTTTAATTAAATACCATTCATCTAGCAGCAGTTCTGAAATCTTTTTTTTTTTTTTTTGCAAGACATGATAAAAAGTATGGGTTTTCTATAAAATCTAGTTTGCATTCAGTTGAAAAATTTCCTTTTAAGTTTTTATTCTTGATCTTAATTGTCAATATCAAATAGAGCTTCTCAGATGAGTGATATAGGCTAATTTCAAATTTTCTCTGATCTACAAATATACTCTTCATTTTCCCTAGTCTAGGTTTAAATTGCTCTGCTTGCATTTGTAATCAGAAATTGATTGTGTTGTGGAAACTGGAAGAGTGTATTGCTGGTTAAAGAAAAATGTGGTGGAAGAAGTACTGTTATTATAATTTTCTGCCATCTTAAATGCCTATCATTTTGAACAATACATTAATAAAATGTTCACACTCCAACCCCAAAATACTTCTCTCCAGCATGCTGCTTTGTGGTCAGTATTAATTGTCTATATTGATCTGACATCAAATGCCTTGATCACATTTCTAATTTGTTTCTATGTTGAACTATAATTTTTACATAAAATGAAATTAGTTTCCATTTTATTCATACTTACATGGCACATCTTAGGGAAAAAACATGAAGTATGGTAAAATATTAGTTATTTAGAAGCCAATCATCTGAAACATTTCACCTGTGACCAAGAAGACACAAAACAAGTTCCAAAAATTCAGACGAAGACTTTTTAACATCTGATATTAAAGACAGCCTAGAAGCAAAGCTCTGTTTTACACACACACACACACACACACACACACACACACACACACACACACACACAGAGCAATATTACACACACACAGCGCAATATTATGTATTTTATTGGGTGAAAGCAAAGATGAACTCTAATTGTCTTTAAAAAGTTTGCCTTTCATATATGAGAGGCAAGAATGTGAGGACTGACAAAAGAATGAAGAGGACATCAAAACCAGGAAGAGGAAAATGACCCTCAGTAGAGGCAGGAGTTGCAGGGGTCAGGATTGGAGATTTCCAGTGCACATTCTGATGTGTCAGTATCTAGTAACACCAAATTCCTGGAGTTTTTGAGAGGTTTCCATTGGTTGCCTGATTTTGACAAGGACAAGTGCAGAAAATTATCTGTGACTTTACAGTTTAATTAAAATGTTCCCAAACCCCTACAAGTCTTGTCTGACGAAACCAACAATTCCCAAAAGGGATCAGCCTGCTGGAAAAGCTTAACAGAACATAGCATCTGTGTACCTTAAACCCTGGTTGAAAAGAAACTGAATGTGGTGGCACACTTTAGCTCTAGAGTGTTCAGTATGAGAATAATGTTGTTGTTATTTTAGTTTGATTTTTATATATAGTACCAGACACTGAAAAAACAAATCTGCCTTAGCAGAAAAATATTAAAATACATAATAATATGTGTGACATAGTCTAAATAATGCATTATCTGTTTAATGTATTGTTGAGATTTGTATGCTAGTTATTTGGATCCTCTTGTCTTGGGTTCTTTATTCCACCAAATTCTTTTTTTTCTTTAGGCTTTTATGTATTTATGTATTTATTTTTATTTTAAATGTATTAATGTTATGTTGATTCACAAACCATAATTCTATCATTTTGGCATTTTGGGGGCATAATATGATGTTTTGATATATGTATACAAATCAAGCTAATCATATGTTCATCATCTTGCTGACCATTTCTTTTGGGGAGACACTTGAAATTTACTCTCTTACTTTGAAATACATAGTACATTAGTATTGATTATAGTCATCCTACTGTGCAGTAGATCTCAAAATCTATTTCTCTTTTCTACCTGAAACTTTGCAACCTTTGATCAATAACTCCTCATAGTATTACATTGAATAGTATTACTCTGCATAGTATTACATTGAATTTATATCACACTTTTTTATCCATTTATCCATTGGTGAACAATAGGTTGTTTCCATATCTCAACTATTGTGAATGATGTGGTTTGGTTTTGTGTCCCCACCCAAATCTCATCTTGGATTGTAATCTCCATGTGTCAGAGGAGGAACCTAGTGGGAGATGATTGGATCATGGGGGCATTTTCCCCCATGCTCTTCTCAAGATAGTGAGTAAGTTCTCATGAGAGCTGATGGTTTAAAAGTATGTGGCTTTCTTTGGTCTCTCTATCTCTTTCCTGCTGCCATGTAAGACATGCCTTGCTTCACCTTTGCCTTCTGCCATGGTTGTAAGTTTCCTGAGCCCTTCTCAGCCATGCAGAAGTGTGAGTCAATTAAACCTCTTTTCTTAATAACTTACCCAGTCTCAGGTGGTTCTTTACAGCAGTGTGAAAATGGACTACTACAGTGAATAACTTTGCTATGAATATGGGAGTGCAGATATCTCTTTGACATATTGATTTCAGTTCCTTAGGATGTATGCTCAGAAGTGGGATTACTGGGTTATATGGTAGTTCCGTTTTCAGTTTATGGTAGAATCTTCATACAATTTCTCATAATGGCTATACTAATTTACACTTCCCCCATCAAGATGTAAGAGCTCCTTTTTCTCTACATTTTCCCCAGCATTTATTTTCTTTCATTTTTTTGTTGCCAGCCATTCTAACAAACATAAGGTGATAACTCATTTTGTTTTTAATATGGATTTTCCAAATGATTAGTGATTCTGAGAATTTTTTCATATCCTTGTTGGCCATTTGTATCTCTTCTTTTGATAAATGTCTGTTCAGGCCCTTTGTCCAATTTTTAATCAGGTTATATGTTTTCTTGCTTTGAGCTGTTTTGAGTTCCATATGCCATCAGATGTATGGTTTGCAAATATTTTCTCCCATTTTGTGGGTTGTCTCTTCAGTTTGTTATTGTTCCCTTTGCTGTGCAGAAACATTTTAGTTTGATGCCATCCATTTGTCTATTTTTCCTTTGCGTTTATTGCCTAGGCTTTTTGAGTTATAACTAAAAAATAATGGCCCAGACGAATGGTGTGGAGCTTTCCTCTAATGTTTTCTTCTAGTTGTCTTACACTTTAGGGTCTTATAGTTAAGTTTTTGAGCCATTTTCAGTAGATTTTTACATATGATATAAGATAAGAGCCTAATTTTATTCTTCTGTATGTGAATATTCAGTTGTCAAAACACCATTTATTGAAGAGAGTGTATTTCCGCATTGTGTATTTTTGGTACCTTTGTCAGAAATCAGTTCACCATAAATGCATGGGTTAATTGAGCTTTCCATCCCATTCCATTGGTTGATGTGTATGTTTTTATGGCAGTACAATGCCATTAAGATTACAATCATTTTGTAATACATTTTGAAGTCAGGAAGTGTGAAGCCTCCACCTTTGTTCTTTTTGTCCAGGATTAGCTACTTGGGGTCTTTTGTGGTTCCATATGAATTTCAGGATTTATGTTCCATTTCTGTGGAAAATAATATTGGAATTTTGATAGGGATATCATTGAATGTGTAGATTGCTTTGAATAGTATTCACATTTTCACAAAATTAATTCTCCCAATTAATGAACATAGAATTTTGTTCCATTTATTTGTGTTTTCTTAAATATTTTTTATCAGTGTTTTACTGTTTTTAGTATACAGATTTTTTACCTTTTTGGTTAAGTTTATACCTGATACACTTAATATTTTCTGCTGCTATTGTAAATTTGATTGCTTTCTTAATTTCCTATTCAGATAGTTTGCTAATAGTATATAGAAACACTACTGGATTTTGTATGCCAATTTTGTATCCTGAAACTTTACTGAATTTTAATAGTTCTAACAGTTTTTTGGTGGAGTTTTGTTTTTATATATATATGATCATGTGGTTAGCAACTGGAGACAATTTCTCTTCTTCCTTGCCTAATTTTATGGGGCCTTTTCTTTCTCTTGCTTAATTGCTCTAGAGAGTAATTCCAATTGTATGTTGAAAAGAAGTGGTGAGACAAAGCATCCTTGTCTTGTCCCTGATCTTAGAGGAAAAGCTTTCCACTTTTCATAATTGAGAATGATTTTAGCTACAGGTTTCTTATATATGACTTTTATTTTTTCTGACATTCCTTCTGCTATGGTTTGGCTCTGTGTCCCTACCCAAATCTCATATTGAATTTTAATTCTCAAAGTTGGAAGTAGATCTAGTGTGGGAGGTGATTGGATCATTGGGGCAGATTTCCCCCTTGCTGTTCTGTGACAGTGAGTGAGTTCTTACAAGAAATGGTTGTTTGAAGGTGTGTGCACCTCCTCCTTTGCTCCCTCTCTCTTTCCTGCCAGCCATGTGAAGATGCGCCTGCTTCCCCTTCACCCTCTGGGATGATTGTAAGTTTCCTGAGGCCTCCCCAGAAGCAGAAGCTTGGAGAGCCTGCAGAACCATGAACTGATTAAACTTCTTTTCTTCATAGCAGTGCAAGAAGAGACTAATATACCCTTATACCTAATTGAGAGTTTTTATCATAAATTTTGTCAGATGCTTTTTCTGCATCTATTATGATGACCAAATTATTTTTATTCTTCATTCTGTTAATGTGGTATATCACATGTATTGATTTATGTCAACACATCTTTGTATTCCAGGAATAAATTCCACTTGATCATAGCAAATGATTCTTTTAGTATGTTCTTGAATTTCATTTGCTAATATTTTGTTGAGGATTTTTTGCATCTATTTTCAGTATAATGCCTTATAATTTTCTTTCTTACACTGTTTTTTTCTTTTTTTTTCTTGAGCTAAGTAATACTAACCTCATAAAATGAGTTTGGAACTATTCCTTCTGCTTTAATCTTTTAGAAGAGTTTGAGAAGTATTGGTATTAGTTCTTCATTAATTGTATCGTAGAATTCAGCAGTAAAGCCATCCAGTCCTGGGCTTTCCTTTGGTGGGAGACTTTTTATTATTGATTCAATCTCTTTACTTATTACTGATCTGTTCAGATATTCTATTTCTTCATGATTCAGTCTTGGTAGGTTTTATGTGCCTGGGAATTTATCCATTTCTTCTAGATTATCCAGTGTGTTGGCATATAATTTTTCATACAAGTTTCCTATGATCATTTGTATTTTGGTAGTATCAGTTGTGATGCCTCCTCTTTCATTTGTGATCTCATTTATTTGAGAAGGCACTTTTTTTTTCCCTAATTTATCTAAGAGTTTGTCAACTTTATGTATTTTTTTCAAAAACCTGTTAGTTTGGTTGATTTTTATATTATTTTTTAGTTTCTATTTTATTTATTTGTTCTCTGATCTTTGTCATTTTCTTTCTTCTGCTAATTTAGAGGTTAGTTTGTACTTCTTTTTTTAGTTCCTTGAGGTATGACATTAGGTTATTTGTGATCATTCTTTTTTTTTTGATATAAACACTTATCACTATAAATTTCCCTTTCAGGACTGCTTTTGCTGCATTCCATAAGTTTTGGTATGTTGTATTTCCATTTTCATTTGTTTCAAACATTTGTCTCAAAGTATTCTTTTAAGTTTCCTTTTTGATTTATTCTGTGACTCAATGGAGGTCAAGGAGCATATTGTTTAATTTCTGCATATTTGTGTATTTTTCAAGATTTCTTCTCTTATCAATTTCTAGTTTCAAGCCCTTGTGATATAAAAAAAAATACTTAATATTATTTCATTCCTCTCAAATTTGTTAGGTTTTGTTTTGTGGCTTAACATGAACTATCCTGGAGAATGTTCGATGATCACTTGAGAAGAATGTATATTCTGCTCTTGTTGGATGGAATGTCCAACTTATTTTCATGAATTGAAAATAAGCTATTTTTTTGAAAAGCAGTATACATTTTTGAAGTCTAACATGAATAATATTTAAGCATATTTCACTCAAAAAAGACATGATTTTGACCCACTATATAAAAAATTATAAGGTTATGGAAAGTTCTTCATATTGTAGTGTTTAAAGCCTTGAAACCCAGTATTTCTAGCTACTGAAGAAAACTTAGACTACTTCTGCGTAAATAGGCATGGAATTGCCTTTATTATTGGTCTGAATAACATGGGTGGAGGAACATTTATTTGACAAGAAGAAACAGCTCCCTAGAACACAGAGATGTTCAGATGTTTTCTATTGTTAACAATTCATCTTGTTTTTAAACTTTTAAGAGCAGATTCCATTGAAGAAAACAAATTGGTGCTACTAGGAGTAAGAATACTTTTGTTAGTGAAGGACTCACAGTTCATTTCCAATTCATATATTGTCTTCTCCTAAGTGTGGATATTAGGTTAGAATTTTGGCATCTGGAAGTACATCTATGTGAGCCATGGCTGTAGGTTATGTGAGCTGTGAAAATTTTCAAATTGTCTCAGATGCCTGAGAATATTCTTGGTCATTGAGAAAATATGCAGTAATAAATGCTCCAGATTCACATCCACATCTCACAATATTGAAAGAATAGTATCATTTATTTTAATGAATTTTACAATATGCTTATGCCATTATTTTATTTTCTTAGGAATTATCCTCCCAGGTTTACTAATAGTTCTGGTGACTAATATCTTTTTCACTACTTTTACCAGATGTGAATATACTTTGGGGGACAAGAGACATATATTTGTTGGATATATAAAGGTGGTCAGTCTACTAAGGAATCTTAGATGGTTTGAGTTACTAACAGTTCGCTCAGTAGAATGGGTGACTAGAGAGGAACTATTATTTTTGCTGGTAATATAAATGCATCTTCAGGTATATTATTTGTGTTGAACACACTATTCTAGAAGTCCAATATCAGGACTTTTATTTTTTTAAAATAAACTTTCAAATATTTATGTGTGTGCCTTAGCTATGGTTGCCAGAAACAGAGCCTGAAGCAGGGATTCTTGTGTGCATAGATTTGTGCAGGGAGTAAGTGAAGCAGGAGAGGGTAGGGAGAAGGTAAGCAAGGATGTGGCTTTAAGTAAAGTTGAGCCTCAACCTGATCTCATGAAGAGATTATATCAAAGTTTCAGTCCTGATTGATTTGAGGCAGAGGAGGGAGGCTTTGCACGTGAGAGCTCTTCTTGCAGCAGTCAGTCGTCGGCTACTGACCTGACTACTGAAGGTGCGGTGCATGACTCCCAGGTGCCTCTAGGCAAGGCTACTCCAGTATCCCAAGCACGATCCCTCAGAAAAGGGTTGCAAGTGTCAGCTGTCCCTGGGATCTACATGCGACCTCAACAGCCGACCATAAACAAAGGCAGCACCTTCATCACGTCACGTGGATTACTGCAGATGGAGTCAGCACTGTGGTGATCAGCCCAGAAGGGGATTTCAGGCACACTGAAGTACAAGGCCACACTTTCAGAGGCAGGAGTGAGTGTCTAATATTTGAGGAGCATTGTGAGAGGATCCCTGTGAGAGAAGGGGGACAGTGGCAGATGAGGAGCTCAGGGCAGTAGGAAAGGATCAGAACACCAAGAGACTTGTGGGCCACACAAGGCATTTATGTTTTATGTGTCAGGCAAAGATGATGGGGGTGTGTGATGGTTTGATGTGATGGAAGAACCACATGGAGTTCAATGTGGCTGGAGGAAAGTGAGCCAGGTAGAGCTGAGAGGGTAGGAACTGAGTTGAGAGTGGGCAGTTTAGAAAGTGGAAGGCTGTGTAGGTCTTGGAAGGCTTTTGGCTTTTACCTCTTTCTCCCTGGGTGGGATAGGCCATTGAATGATTTTAGGGTAGCAGTGACATGGTGAAAGGATCCCTCCAGATACTCTGCCCTGAGTATACCACTGTGCTCTGTGGAGAAACAGGAAGACCACTTGGGAGGATTTTGCAGTGGTTGAGGCAAAAAGAGATGGGGACTCAGAAGAGGGTGGTCGCAGTGGAGATGTAAAAATGTGAACAAATTCAGGGTAGATAGTTTAGCTGCCAACACTTGCCAATGGCTTGGCCAGTCAGAGGGTAAGGACTTGTGGGGCCACATAGCAGAGTGGAGTCCTCTGGCCTTATTTCTGGCCATGCTTCACTACAGGGCCCAGTGTCCTTACGTAGCAGATATCCCAGCCCTCCTCTCTTCCTTGTGGTTCAGATTTCCCTACCACATGTGCCCCTAGAAACACAGATTCTTCTGTTTAACCTAAGCAAAGCCATTTAGCTCCCCACTTTATCCCTGATTCCAACTCTGCTTATCCAAACATGGATTCTTTGTTGGCAGAGCTAAACAAAATGTCATCTGTGGTTGGGTCTTACCCTGTAGCAATATAGATGAGATGAGCTGGTAGAAGTTTTAAAAATTATATTTCTTTTTTTTTCTTACTACATTTTTTTTTTAAATATAAAGAGGCAGGATCAAGATTGATTTGCCTGTCAAAATGAAGTATTCTATTCCCTTCAGAAAGCACAGGAAGTTTTGGATTTGAATGTCTCACTCTGCCCTGCTGTCTGTACTATGCACTGTGCTAGTTTTATCTTTTAGTATAACAGTCCCATGGATTAGATGATAATATTCTAATTTTATAGGTGGAGAAATTGAGTCACAAGGGTTAAGTGAATTGCTGAAGATAAAATACCCAGTAAAGTGAATTTCACAACCTGAGTGACACTAAATTTACATTTGTTATAAAGTCTCAAAATCTACAAGGAAACAGATAGATCTAATGGCGACAGCTCTGCTGTCGCATTCATTGCTGTATCACCATCCTCGTTGACATTCACTGGACTTTAGTAGGTTCTCCATAAATAATCAATCAAGTGAATGAGGCATTGTCTGTGTGACACTGGAAACATGGAGGAAGGAGAACTTAATCCTGAATAGAAGCCTTGGCAGATATGGCATTTCAAGGGCTCTCTAAAACCAGGAACCTGTTCAACAGGTTGAGAATGGAAATCCTTTTACTCCCAGGGAAGAATACACAGTGAAAAAATGCAAAGAGTTGCATAAGGCATGTTTCTCTTCTGTGGAAACATTGGGAACTGAGGTTAGAAAGCTCATGTATGATGGATGGCTTAGGACCTTGACCTCCTTGTTAAGGAGTTTGTACTTCATCTCTGTCCACACTGGTGACCTTTTGTGGTGTTAAGGAGAGGGGATCATAACGGACCTGGGATTCCTTTTCTTTAGTGTTGTACTTGCTATTTTTAGCTTTAAAGGTCAGAAGTGTATAGATATTTTTTAAAAGACTTTAGAAAACTATGGATTTTTTGGTCGTAACAGCGCGTAGTATGGGAGGGATAACCATGAATGTTGAATTTATGTCCTTTTCATTATGCATGCTATTTCACATTATGTGAAAAGATGGTTATTTGTATCTTGTTGCATGCTAAATATATCAGCTTTTAAAATCAATTTTACTTATAGAACGCTGATTAATCAGTTTAGGAAGCAGATTAGTTTTGCATTTTTCAAACAACATCTTCACATTCTCATAGCTCTATTCTCAATAGCTCTATTGATTTGATTGTAATATTGTTTTATAGCAAAGTATAACTTTGATTTATCTTCAGATGTTAAGTATTTATATTAGTTTACCATATATGTGCACTATCCTATCTCTTTAATGACACTGAATGGCCAGGTTTTCATTTTAATGGTATTTAGGAATACATTTAACTAAAAATATCCACTAAAATGCATATGGGTTCTGTTTGCATGAAACCAATTAATGATCCTGGAAGATTCTGCATTTTTCTAAATTTTAGGACTTGCCTCACACAAATCAGAAGTATCCAGACTTTGAAATTTACAATATCCATTCAAACTTTAAATGCCCTTGATTAATAAAAATACGTGTGACAGCAGAGTATAGCTCTGCTTTTAAGCTGTTAGAGAGAACATAAAATGATTATGGCTTGCAGTAAATGTTATTATGGCCCTAAGATGTTTCCTCAGGGATTCAGCAATCTCCTGCACTTTCCTTAAGACTGACCCTCTCTCCTTGAGAAGCAGCAGGAAGAAGGGCTGTGGAGGCAAGACCACTGTCAGGTCACCTGTCACTGCACTGACAAGGCTCTGATATAAAAACTAATTTACAGTTGAAGAAGCACATCCATTATCCTTCTGATTATAAATAGAACATACATCAGCAAAATGATAAAAGAAAGTGCTTAAGAATTATGAATGTCAAGGACTATTTCATCTCATAAAGTCACAACCCTTTTTGAATATTACTTTAAATTATAGCAGAGTTTAATGATATTCATGTGCTCTGTTCTCTGAAAATGAGTATCACAGTACTCCAACTATTGATAAGCTAATAATTGTGGATTAACTATCGACTCCCTTATAGATCTAGTAGATGGTGATGTCAGTATTTAGATATTTCTTTACGAAATAGATGTGCCCCAGAACATTGCTACAAGAACTTAAATAATGAATTATCTTCTGTTGACTTATATTAAAAGTATAGTGTTGTTTTATCTTCATTTATAATTAACCTTCAGTCTGCCATGTTCTTATCACTTTCTTCCTTACTTCTGATCCCTCTTTTTCCTGTTATTCTCAACTAAAGATGGATATCAAACAAATCCTGGAATGTATTTTTAAAAACTCGACTGTCTTCTTGAAATGCAGATAAGTTGTTAAAGTATCTGCTCAAAGATCTTGGATTTTTTTTAAAAAGGGGTGCTCCATGTTATTGTCATCATAAATTTCATTGGAAAAATTGTGTGTTTTAATAACTGGTGTTAAGAATTAGATAATTTGAATCTTTTTAGCATTCTTTTACTATTTTCTTATAATTGAATCAACACTTAAATTTAAATATTTATAATGGGCTAATTTATTAGAATAGTATTTGATATTTCACAATTTGGAAGCAGAAATATTGAAATATTTGCTTTATAGTCTATTCTAGCAAAAACTTAGAGTTATCCTTAAAGTACCCATATCCATAGAGATAGAAAATATAATTTCTTATCTATTAACTATTTTCTGCTTTTAAAATTAATTTTTCTTCCTATCTCTGCTATATTTGTATGGACTATCCTTAGGTTGTCTCCTTCATGTCTGAGAATTTTATATTTATATATAAATTTATATTTAACATTCAAGTAAGAACAGAAACAAAAAAACCCTCCAGAATCCAAACTGTACCATTTATGTTCATATATACATACCTATTTATCATCATCATCTTCTCTCTGCCTGTCTATTCATAAATCTTTATCTATCTTTGTACCTGACTACCAACCTACCTACTTACCTACCTACCTACCTACTTCCCTGAATATTAGACCTATCTGAGCCAACGCAAGTAGATGCCTTTTGAATTTGACTCTTGGCCTTTTTGTAAGTCTGCCAGTTTCATAAATTTCAGCATCCATGCTAAGGCCTCCTTATTCAAGGGAGAGGGAAATTCTTGAAAATATTTTACCCTACTCTGACTCAGTACCCAGTACTATTTTCCAGTGCAACTCTATCCCTTTTCTTACCCCCAACTAAACCCTCAGAGTCCATAAAACTGTGAGAGCCTTTTGTCTATGGCTCTCTCAACAGCGAGAGAACACCTGCATCTGCTGATCCAGTTGACCCTTGGCCTGTACCCATTCCGTGTGGCAACATGGAAGAGGGAGAGTCAGAGCTTTCTCGATTTTAGCCCCTCGTTTGTACCATTATCGTAAGTGATGGTAATGTAATGGTACAAGTTGGGATGTATTTTAGATTTTTCTCTTCTGGAAGAAGTATTAAGATTAGAATAATCTTTTCTCTCAAAATTATGTAGAACATTTGTAGAACATTTTGGGGGGCATTTCTTTAGATAAACATGTATGACTTTAATATTTTATAAAATGATTGAATTCTTTAAATGCTAATTTTGTAGAACATTTCTGGAGCATTTTGGGACATTTCTTTAGATAAACATGTATAACTACTTAATATTTTATACAATGATTGAATTCTTTAAATGCTATGGGAGTATTCAATCCTGCTGTTTTTCTTTTAGTTGACAAATGATAATTGTATATACTTACAGAGTACAGCGTCATGTGTCAAGATACATGGATACATTCTGGAATGATCAAATCAGGCTCATTAGCATATCTGTCATTCAACTATTTATCATTAATTTGTGCTGAAAACATTTAAAATTGTCTCTTTTAGCATTTTAAAATATGTAATATGATTAACTATGGTCACAGTGCTGTGCAATAGAACACCACAAATTATTCCTGCTACCTAACTGAAACTTTGTTCCCATTGACCAATGCCTCCCTTTTCCCTGCCCAGCCTCTGCTAACCACCATTCTACTCTCCAGTATGTAAAATCTAAAAATGTCAAAAAAAGTGCATATGGTGTTTGTTTCTCTGTGCCTGGTTTATGTCACTTAATGTTTTCTAGGGTTACCTTTATCATGTTGTTGCAAATTAAAGAATTTCCTGTTTATTTTAAAAATGGAACAGCATTCCATTGTGTATTTATACCACATTTTAAAAAATCTATTAATGGACACTTAGGTTGTTTCCATATCTTAGCTATTGTGAATAATTCTGCAGTGAACAGAGAGGTGCAAACACTTTTTCAATGTCCTGATTTGAGATCCTTTGTCTTTATACCCAGAAGTGGGATTGCCAGATCATATGATAATTCTATTTTTGTTTCTTGAGGAATCTCCATAATCTTTTCAAAATGACTGTACTAATTTTGATATTTCTTCTTCAGTCAGTTTTCTAAGTTATAGTTTTCTAAAGATTTTTAATCTAAATTTTCAAGTTTGTTTGCATAAAATTATTTAATGTGTTCATATTTTAAATTTCTTATCTATCTGTGATAGAAATTAAGTCAGACACCTAACTCATTAGTGTTTAGTTTTGCTCTAACTACTGATTCTCAGACATTTTTTCTATAGTATGTTCTTTCTGTTCAGTTTGTCAAATTTTTTAATTTGCATTTTCATTTATTCTTTGGCCCATGTGTTATTTTGAAGCATTTAATAATTTTTAAATATATACAGTTTTTAAATTATTCACTTAATTTCAACATGAAAAAACAGGAATTCTATTATATTGTGGAGACATAC
The DNA here is from genome assembly GCA_963574635.1 of Cheracebus regulus. Taxonomy (NCBI): domain Eukaryota; kingdom Metazoa; phylum Chordata; class Mammalia; order Primates; family Pitheciidae; genus Cheracebus; species Cheracebus regulus. The sequence goes on from CAUYQU010058089.1 coordinate 16,910, forward strand.
TTTATGGTGTAATACATAATATAGTTTTATAAAGTTTTCAGGAGTACTACAGAAGAATGAAATGTTATTGAATTGTTCATGTGTTCTATATTTTATATGTGTACATGTATGAATTTGTTCATTTAAGGATTTTTTTGTTCTAATCAACTATTTGACATAGTAAAGGAGAGAGCTGAGCTAACATTTTCCACTGTCATGATAGATGTGCTTATTTCTTTCAGTTGTTATATATTTTTATTTCCATACTTACATAAAGTTCAGAATCATTACATCCTCCTGGTGACTATGACTTTTATCATTATGCATTGATCCTTTTTTCTCTAAAAATGTTTCTCCATCCTCGAAGCCTATTTTATCTTATAAATATATTTCAGCTTTCTTTTGTTTAATGTTTACCTGGCATGTATTTTTCATCTTTTACTTCAATATTTTCATATCCTTACATATTTTGTTTGTTTTTGTGGTTTGTGGGTGGCTCTCTTAAAAATATGAAATAAGTTGGATTTTTGTTATCTTATACATTCTGACAATTTGGGAAGAATTTAACATATTTACATTTATTGTGATCATTGATATGTTTAGATTCATTTCTGCCTTATAAAGATTTTTTTCTTATTCTATGATTATTGTTTACAAATTATTGTTATTTTTAACTGATTATTTTGTTACTTATTTTATGGGGCTTTCTGCCTCCTTTTTCAGAATTAATACATGCTATTTCTCTCAGCCATTATTTCTGAATTTTTACTAAACATATTTTCCTTAATAAAATCTAAATTTAAACTAATTTTATTTATTTCTCAAACAGTGTAGGAAGTGTTAGAATAATCACACTGTAATCACCACTCCCCTGAATTAATCTATGTTTTTCACTATTTTGGTTCTCTCCTTTTTAAAATCTCACAAATTAGATGTTATGTTTATTACTTTAAATAGGTGATTGGAGATATGTACAAGATATTTAGCATTGTATTTGCATGCCATTCTCTTTGCATCTTACTCTTCTGAAATCATTTTCCTTCTTAAAGAACATGATTTACCATTGCCTTTAATGAAATTTTCTTGTTAATTAACTGTTTATGTTCATGTGAATGTTTTCATTTTACTGTCATTTATGAAAGGTAAATATTCTAGGTATGCAATTAAAGAATAATAGTGATTGCCTCTCAGTAGTTCAAATATATTATTCAATGATGTTTTGGTTTCTCTTGTTAAGAAGCCTGCTGTTTTTCTAATTATTGTTCATTTTTCAATGATCTGCCTTTTTTCCTTTTCTTAATATTATTTTATTTTATTTTCTTATTGTACTTTAGGTTGTGGGGTACATGTGCAGATCATACAGAATTGTTGCATAGGTATATACATGGCAATGTGGTTTGCTGCCTCCATCCCCTCTTCACCTATATCTGGCATTTCTCCCCATTTTATCCCTCCCCTATCTCCCCACCCCCACCACTGTCCCCTCCTTGACCCCTCCCAATAGACCCCAGTATGTGATGCTCTTATCCCTGTGTCCGTGTGTTCTCATTGTTCAACACCCGCCTATGAGTGAGAACAGGCCATGTTTGATTTTTTGTTCTTGTGTCAGTTTGCTGAGAATGATGGTTTCCAGATTCATCCATGTCCCTACAAAGGTCACAAACTCATCATTTTTTATGGCTGCATAGTATTCTATGGTGTATATGTGCCCCATTTTCCTTGTCCAGTCTATCATCGATGGGCATTTGGGTTGGTTCCAGGTCTTTGCTATTGTAAACAGTGCCACTATGAACATATGTGTGCATATGTCTTTATAGTAGAACGATTTATAATCCTTTGAGTATATATCCAGTAATGGGATTGCTGGGTCAAATGGAATTTCTATTTCTAGGTCCTTGAGGAAGCACCACTATGTCTTCCACAATGGTTGAACTAGTTTACACTCCCACCAACAGTGTAAAAATGTTCCTTTTTCTCCACATCCTCTCCAGCATCTGTTGTCTCCGCATTTTTTAATGATCACCATTCTAACTGGCATGAGATGGTATCCCAACTTGGTTTTGATTTGCATTTCTCTAATAATCAGTGATGATGAGCATTTTTTCATGTTTGTTGGCCTCATATATGTCTTCTTTTGAAAAGTGTCTGTTCATATCTTTCGCCCAATTTTGAATGGGCTTGTTTGTTATTTTCTTGTAAATCTGTTCTAGTTGTTTGTAGATTCTGGATATTAGCCCTTTGTCAGATGGGTAGATTGCAAAAATGTTTTCCCATTCTGTTGATTGCTGGTTCACTCTAATGATTGTTTCTTTTGCTGTACAGAAGCTCTGTAGTTTAATTAGGTCCCATTTGTATATTTTGGCTTTTGTTGCCAATGCTTTTGGTGTTTTAGTCATGAAGTCCTTGCCTGTGCCTATGTCCTGAATGGTTTTGCCTAGGTTTTCTTCTAGGGTTTTTATGGTGTTAGGTCTTATGTTTAAGTCTTTAATCCATCTGGAGTTAATTTTAGTGTAAGGTGTCAGGAAGGGGTCCAGTTTCTGTTTTCTGCACATGACTAGCCAGCTTTCCCAACACCATTTATTAAACAGGGAATCCTTTCCCCATTGCTTGTTTTTGTCTGCTTTGTCAAAGATCAGATGGTTGTAGATGTGTGGCATTGCTTCTGAGGCATCTGTTCTGTTCCATTGGTCTATATCTCTGTTTTGGTACCAGTACCATGCTGTTTTGATTACTGTAGCCTTGTAGTATAGTTTGAAGTCAGGTAGTGTGATGCTTCCCGCTTTGTTCTTTTTACTTAGAATTGACTTGGCTATGCGGGCTCTCTTTTGGTTCCATATGAAGTTTAAGGTGGTTTTTTCCAGTTCTGTGAAGAGGGTCCTAGGTAGCTTGATGAAGATAGTGTTGAATCTATAAATTATATTGGGCAGTATGGCCATTTTCACAATACTGATTCTTCCTAACCATGAGCATGGAATGGTTTTCCATCTGTTTGTGTCCTCTCTTATTTCCTTGAGCAGTAATTTTATAGTCCTTTTCTAAAGTATCTTACTTGATCTTTACACATTCCTGTAGAATAAACAGTAGAGGGGTTTACTATCTCAGTTTTATAGATATGGAAACTCAATTTCAGAGATGATAAGTGGTAGGACTAGACCCCAAATTTTTGTAATTAATTTAACCCTGCTTCCATCACCACTTCATCATCCATCCATTCCATCACTTCCTGAAAAATTCAAAGGAAGTCAAACAAGGTCAATATTAGAATGGAAGACCTTTCTTTCTGTTCTCCAGTACTCTTCTTTACCTCTTTTGCTACCCTAATCATCAAACAAATGCCATTTTAGTTCTAGGAATAACATATGTTCTTCTCGAGGTGAACAATGTAAATGAAATGCATGGAGTTACAAAAGCCCTTATGAGAAGCATTAGTCATTAATACTGAAGGTTAAATAGGGTCAGCTGCTGCCATGAAATCCAGATGCCTTCGGATAACTAGCTTTTCCCCAAAGGTTATGGCGATATGGCCGTATATGTTGTTAGATTCAGATTTTGTCAATGTAAACCTCATCGTCCTGTCTCTGAATCAGGTAGTCCATATCTATACCACGAATTGCCCAAAAGTGAAGTTTTCAATATAGTGTTGAGTTCAAATTTCAATTTATTTGAAATCATTGCCTTGATTGGCAATTGTAAGTAGGCAAAATGATGAAAACAGGATTCTCCATTACATTTTGGAGAGTTTAAACTTCTTCCATGTTTGGAGAATGGAGCTTCACAAAGCACAGAAGCTCAATTCTGCCTCTAATGCCATCACGGCCTCCTGATCTTCCAGGAGGTAAGATTTCCCTCCAGAGAATTATGAATCAGATATTTAAAGTAACATCTCAGAGACAGTGCAAATCATAAATCCGCTAACTCTTTTCTTCTGGGCTTATGTGTTGTATGACAGACAAGGAATTCAGACCTACATAATAAAAGTAGTCAATATATCCTTGCTAATGGTGGATTTGCTGCCACTGGAATTACTGTCCTAAATAAATGCTATAAAAAAAAGTCTCCTGGACTTCATTTTATTCTGGCTGACTTCCTGGCTTTCCAAAATAGTGATAGAAGTCAAGACCCAAAAGGGAGACCAGAGCCAAAAAAGAAGGAGGATACATGTCACACAGACATAACACAGATCGGCTAAACCCACCTTCACTTAACAAACACTAGATAGTGAAGACAGAAAATAGAACCCTCAAACCTTATAGAATAAACTCAGGCAATTTCAAACAAACATGTAGAGATGGGAAGTGTAGTGTGTATGTTCATAGTATTTAATTCTTTCCTTTAAACTGTAAATCTGCAAACAAACAACTATAGAAATTGCTTTTGATCTCAACAAATCTAGTCTGACTTGCACTTGGACTCTAAGGCTGTGACACTGAATGTAAAGATGTGTTTTCTCTTCCCTTCCAGACCTAGGCTTGGCCGGGAACAAGAGCTTCAAATCAGACTCTTTTAGGTTTTCCTAATAAGACTGCTGCAAATGAGGCAAACCACAACAAAAATTAATAATAATACTAAACTTTTCAGAAAATAATGTTTCAACCTACGTGCAATCTTCATAGTTTTGTCTTATTTGCTGCTTATGATTTTAAAGTATCCCTTTCTAATGGTCAAATGCCATGTTAGTAAAAGAGTTCTGGGGCTGCTTCCATTTATGAGACTAGGATTTTTTTTATCTCTAGCCTCTCAAACTGATTAAAATGTATTTATTTGGCTCACAAGGCACTGTTTTACTCAAGGGAGACAATATTTTAAGTACAGAAAGAGCAAAAGTAATTCTAACTGTTGAATACCTTATAATTTGGTGAAGTGTATGGGAAAGTTTTGTGTGTAAAATTTATATGGAATAAAGATACTGATGTTTTCAAAAGTAATATGAAATGTGACAATATAAAGCTGTTTAGTGAGGCTGTCTGTTAAGTCTGTAGCAGAGAGTTTGAGAGCATTAGTTTCTTCTTTGTTCTTTTTATGCAAAAAGACACCTTGGAGAGATCATCAGTTTTGATTCAGACCCTACAATGTCTGCTGTTCCCTTTTTGATCCTATCCTCCTCCCCTCACCCCAACCATTCCTCTCCCCACAACTTTAAATGCTGGAATTCTTCCAAATTCAGTCTATATTCTAATCTTTCTCAAATCTATCTGATCATAAGAAGCAATTAAAGTGCTTATTAAAAACAGATTGAGGCGGGCACCTGTAGTGCCAGATACTTGGGAGGTTGAGGTAGAAAGGTTGCTTGATCCCAGGAGTTAGAGACTGTAGTGCATTATGATTGTCCCTGTGAATAACCACTGTACTCCAGCCTGGGCAATATAACGAGATACTTGTCTCTAAACAAAACAAAACAATACAAATTGTCACTTCTCAACCCTGGAAACCTTTACTCAGTAGGTCTGGATTAGAGCTTAGGAATGTCTACTTTAAATGATTGCCCAGGGATCCCTATGATCCAACAAGTTTGAAAGCACTGCAGGAGGCCATCTTACTCATCCCTCTGGTTTTAGAAACCATCTACATTCTGGGATGTCTAAATTTATAGATTCTGTTCAGATATCTCTTATATATCTATTTGACAACATTGCTTAGATGTCTTATATGCTTCCTAAATTTAACATGTCTAAAATTTATCTGAGGATTATCTACCCCATATTTACTCTTATTTCAGTCTTTCTTTTCTCTACAAATGACACTAGAATCCACCTAGTTGCCTAAACACCTTGTAGCAATCATTGACACCTCTTTCATGCTTAACTCCTCTATCTAAACCATCACCAAGATCTGTGAACCAGACATCCAAAACATATGGCACTCATCCACTCTCATCTTTCACATTTTCACTGCCGCTGCCCCTGGAAATAAGTCAACACTTATCTTGCCTGTGGTACTGTGATAGCCCCTTGATTTCTCTCCCTCATTCTACTCTTTCTTCTTTCCTATTCATTCTCCATGCAGCAGCCACATGATCTTCTTAAAATGTAACTTGGATAACTTCTTGCTGAAAATCTTAAGTTTCTTAATACTTAGAATACATTCCAGTTCTTATCCCATGTTGGACGAGTGACCCTATTTACCTCTCCAGCCACATCTCATGCTACGCTTCTACTCACTGCACTCTAGACTGTTTCTCTCTCAAGTCCCTAATAATCATCTAGTCTTAGTCTCATTTAAATGTCATTGCCATAGAAAAGCTTGCCTGATCACTATTCCCTCAAACTAAATTACCATATCTCTCAGAATCTCTTGTACTTTTTTCCTTCTTAATGCTTATATGTTTGTCATTAGTTCTTTTGGTAATGTGTTTAATGCCTGTTTATCCCACTAAACTATATACCCATGAAATCAGGAATCATTTATATTTTACTAAAGAATTTTCTACCAGTGTTTGGTAGGTTTGGAACATAGTAAGTTCTCAATAAATGCTTTTTGAATAAATAAGTGATTGTTAGGTCTTGAAGACACTTAAGGGAACAACAACAAAAAAAGTAATAGTAATCCCAGCTTACATGGAGTTAACATTCGATGAGGGAGCTGTTATTACCTGGGGTATTAATATGTTTGTGACAAAAAAAATGGAATATTTTTTAAGACAAGGTTTTGCTCTTGTTGCCCAAGATGGAGTGCAATGGCACAATCTCAGCACACTGCAACCTCCACCTTCTGAGTTCAATCAATTCTCCTGCCTCAGCCTCCAGAGTAGCTGGGATTACGGGTGCACACCACCACTACCAGCTACATTTTTTGCATTTTTAGTAGAAACGGAGTTTCACCATGTTAGCCAGGCTGGTCTTGAACTCCTGACCTCAGGTGATCGGCCTGTCTTGGCCGCCCGAAGTGCTGGGGGTACAGGTGTGAGCTACAGCACCTGGCCAAGATGAAAATTTTTATTACAAAAAAAAAAAAGACTTGAACAACATGAAAACACATTTTATAACATTCATTTGTTCTGTATAATAGTGGTAATTACTAATCATGTCAGTATTTGTTACATTTTGACTAAAAACTTGTAAAAGAATAGAAATTTCTAAATAATTTGTGTTTAGAAACTATTTAGAAGAGATTTTAATTTTATCCCCAACTACTCCAGTTGGATGATTGATCCTAACCTGAGTAGATATTCTTCAAATGTGTAGGGTTGAGCCCTAGCTGAAGCCCTCATGCTTTCATGCCCTTTGCTTGTCCACCCACTAACAAGCCAGCGTGAGGAGAAGCAAAGACAGGAGCATTTACCTACAGAATCCTTTCCTGGCAGGAGCAAAAATTGATAGTGGAACACATGAAGGCAGTTCCACGGGGTCCTTGAATGAAGTGTTGGATTTGTCAAGAAAAATATGATTCTTTAGTGAGCAAGAAAGAAAACAAGACAATTTAAAAATATTTACATTAAAGATGAGCATGTCAATTTCAGGTGAGCCTGAGCTAATGGAACTAAGTTAACAGAATTCTCAAAAACGGTGCCAGAAATGTTTTGCAAAAATTCTAGAAAAAGAAGAAAGCCTATATGTCCAAACCCTAGAGTGTGTTTAATGTGAACTCCGTGTCTACAGCAATGTGAATCATGCAATTGTAGCCAACTAATACCTCATGGAAAAATAGAAACCCAAAATGCCATTTTAAATCAGAAAACAGAGTCGGGTGTGGTTGTATGCACCTGTAGTTCCAGCTACTGGGGAGGCTGAGGTGGGAGGATTGCTTGAGACTGGTAGGTAGAAAGTGCAGTGAGCTGTGAGTGTGCCACTGTACTCCAGCCTGGGCAACAGAGCAAGACCCCTGTCTCAAAAGAAAATAAATAAATAAAATTAAAATTAAAATAATTAGAAACTAGTAAGTGTGGTCCATTTTAATATTAGATTTTCCTTACACTCTAAAGGAAAAACATTGTTCAGCTTTTCATTGCCTTGAAAGCACAAGATCCTGCATAAGAATGTCAGCTACTGATTTCTAAGCAAATGTTTCCTTTTGTAATATGGCACATATAATAATTCCTTTGCCCTGGTTCTCCCTGAAAAAGAGGGGGAGTATAACCCACTAACCAGCAGTCAAGCACTCTTTTCTTCAAAATGCAGGAAAAAGAAAGAAGGAAAGAAAGGAAGGAAGGAAAGAAGGAAAGAAGAAAGGAAGGAAGGAAGGAAGGAAGGAAGGAAGGAAGGAAGGAAGGAAGGAAGGAAAGAAGAAAGGAAAGAAGGAAGGAAGGCAGGCAACCACAATAAAACAAGGTATCCAGAGCAAAGGTCATGCCCTGAATTAATCGTTTCTTTGTATTTCCTCTATTCTTTTAAAATTTCTCCGGGTATATCCCTTTTGCAAATAATTAAAGGTCAGTTGGTAAAATGACTGTAAAAGTATTTACCTCAAATAAACTAATGCAATATGGCCCTTAACATCCAAACACTGGATAACTTTTACTGTTCACATTATGTCATGATTGGTGCAAGCAAGTCTAAAGTTCTAAAGCGTAGGCCTATTTTGTTTTAATGGGGAAATTTCTCCTTGCACGAAGAAAATTCTTTAAAAAGAATTCACTCCTCTAAAATTCACCCGTACATATCTGGTTCTTTCCTTTTTCTCAGAACCTATCTATCCTTACACTAAGGTACAATTTGCCAATTTCCAGACAACAGTTAATTTTTCTAAAAATGTTATAAGCATTTGAAAAAAAAAACTAAACTGTAAAATTGTTCAGATCCTTGACAGCATGAACAACATCACTGCCATAAACAATCATTTAAGGGCTTTGTTTTCATTAACTCCAAAAGCCATAGGGAAATTTTCACCTCTATTCTGTTCCTTTGCCCTCATATTGACCGAAAAAAGGAAATATGTCTTAACATAATATTATTTTGCCTTCCATTCATGATAGTGGCAACTTTAAGATAAGTGTGCATAATTAGTTTGTCCCAGGGAGACCTCTCTAATCAATCAGATCCTACAGAGGGGATATTCTTTCATCAGTTCTTACATTTGCCTCAGCTGTACACTAGGAAATTCAAAAATGTTGCACCAATCATTCCTACCATTCAGCTAGCCAAGAGGAAAATATTCCCAGATAATTAAAAATGCAACTGATGCCTGTGGGTTGCTAAAACACATAAACAACAACGAACAGTAGTACCTTTCATAGTTTATTATTAATAATATTAGTATTTTTTTCTCTTTCTCTAAAGGATTCTTCATAAAACTAATCTTCATGATTCCTCTTATGTCCCCAAATCTTTCTTTCATGAATCAGAAGCGGTTAGGTGTGGGCAAGAATAATACTCTTACTTTTATGAAATTTATATATATATAAATAGATAGATAGATACTATTCTTTTCACATCCAGAATAAAGAATGAGAATACACTTACCAAAGAATACCTCAGAGATATGGCTGAACTCCCAAGTGGAGTTAATAATTGAAGGAAACAAAAAATGTGTGATTCCATTTGAATTCAACTCTTCTAAGATGCCGTTGAAATTAAATGTAGCCATTTTAACAGGCAGTAGCCAGGCATGTTTGTCCTATGTCCAAGAACAAATGTGCTACATTTTTGTGAATCTCTATAATACTCGAATTATTCCTACAAATAAAGAATGATGACTGGAAGGGGGTATGTGTAGGCATCACCAGACCCACCTAATTTTTCAGGTGTTAAGTATTGTCAAACCGGTGAAGCAGAACTTTTATAAATGATATCAAGGTAAATTTTGAAATGCCAATTAGGTGAGAACAATGAATTATTTCATTTCAGAAAAGAAAATGTAACACTTAACACCCTAATGGTTAAATAAATTTTGATTCATGAAAGAAAACATCCTCAAGTCTCTCTTTAAATGAAGTAAGGAAGGAATGAGGTTGAGAGGAGGGTACTTGAGATTTCATAACTGAGAAAGGCCTTGATAGTGTGGCCAACACAAAATGGCTATGATATACACCCTTAAATTATAGGATCTTAAAGCAAAAAAAAAAATCCTCCAAAAAACAAAACAAAAAAAAGCGTAGAATCAAAACTGTACATGGAATGCAACACTAATGTTTTTAAAAACACTTAATACCCTAGGTAAATGCATCCATAATCAGGGATGATTATTTTTAGATCACATTATAGCTGATTTTCTTTCTTTTTTTAATTTTTTTTTTACAATAAGCATATCTTATAGTCAGAAAACAAAACAATACAGCTAATTTCTAATGGGCATTTTTCTTGTCAACAAGAATTTTTTTTGTGTGTTGAATACCATAACATGTAATAGCATAATATCATTATAATTATTGCAATATCATTACAGGTGCTCTAGAAATGACAGTAAAGTCTTGGGGATCCTAGAAGTGGAAATTATTCATACTACCTGGAATAATAAGGAAAGTCTCCTATAAGGGAGACTTTAGAATTGGTTCTAAAGAATGAGAAGAGTGCTTACTTTTTGTTTGCAGAAAGGGCATGGTGAGAACACCCTGGTCTAGAGATGTGTTTAAGACATGTATTTAATTTGGCATGCTTGGAGAGGGGAGCCAGATGGTCAAAGGTCTTGTAAGTCACCACTTTTATCATCATAATAGCTGACATTTTAAAAAATTCCCAGTTATGTATCGGGTGCCATTCTAACACTATAACTTACTTTTCATCTTATCTGATTTTGGACATAACCCTGGGGGGTAGGTACTCATCCACATTTTATAGATGAGACACTAAGACAGACTGAGTAAGTAACTTTCCCAGGGTAATATTAAACATTTCTGTTAAGTGATGCCAGTTTAGTGAGACTACTTAAAGGATCAAATGTATGCATCAGATTCACATTGATTGAACAAGTAGAACTCACTCTTTATCAGAAGTTCCTATTGTTGTCTCACCCTAGACAGCATTTTCAAACTCAAAAGCCCAGAGCTCTTTTTATTTTTCTCTCACTGACTATTCTTTCTCTCTTGCCATTCGTGCATTGTCATTTCACTGAAAGTTTCCTGCATTCGTCCCTGTTTTTCTTCCCATCTCCACTCAGGTGTAAGTGGCATAGCAGAAATGAAAGGCTGTGCTGTCTGCATGCAAAGCTGGACCATAGCACTATTGCCTCCCGGGAGAACATTTTGCTTTACCCTGTAAGTATATCCTGGAAGTACCCTCTCTTCAAAGCAGGGGTGTGTGAGAATTCATTCCCATAATAGTGTGAAGCACATCAAGAAAGACTGTATTAAAACTTCCAGATAGAACTTATGAGGACCTAGACCCAGCAGTGGCTGCGAGGATGAAGAGTCAGTGGGATCTGGGATCTCAGATAGATCTGAGAAATATGCAGCAGAGGGAATGAACAGCATTGTATAGATCCTTGATGTGAGAAGGAAAAGTGAGATGAATGACGATGATATGAACTAGGGAAAAATAAAAAAGAACTAACTTTTATTTTAGGAAAACATTTTTCAAACTAAATGGGCTGAAGGACTTCAGAGTGATTACAGATGCTATTAGGGTGACCTCATTTACACCCAGAAAAATATCCAGAAATGACTTTCTTTTTGCACTATCATCTATCAAAATTATCTATATAAAGTACATCCTAGAAAAAAAATGTGCAGAATTAAAAAGAAGGAACACACGCTGTCTGACCTCAAAGAGGTTAAAAGCCTGGTTGAGAGAAAGATAATGAACAGAGAAAGCATGAGGTAAAGGAGAAAGAATACAAGGAACAGGAGGCACTCTAAACAAGTGGATGAATGTGCATGCTCCCTTGTACCAGACAGGATTTATGGCGTAGCCGTGACTGCAACCAGGGAGGTATTCCAGGAGCTGCAGCACATGTATCAGCTTTTAAAAGCTTGGAGGAAGAAAAAGACAAGGTTGACTTGAGAGATGGTAAGTTTGGCTCTAATGGAGATCTCAGGAAAGAGGTTGGAAGTGAGTCCTGAGAGGAGAAAGTTTGTGAAAAGGCAGAACTAGGAGTTCGAGATGTTGGTAAAGGAAATTCATTGAGAAATTTTGATCAAGGCAAAGAATATCATTGAAGCAGCTTCTTGAAAAGAGGGCCTGTGGATCTGATGAAGAACTACGTGGAAAAGGCAGAAAGTTGAGGCATTATCCAAACACAGGAGAATTCATGCCTAGGCTCCATGAGTATCATGAAGGGGAGAATGTGACTAAATTAAGAGGTGTTTCAAAGAAAGAATCAATAGGAAAATGGTAGCATTTGGGGTTAAGAAGAAGAAAGAGTCAAAAAAGAATCCTGGAGCTATGTACAGGTTATAAACTTGGAAATCATATACTAGAGTCACATTCTTTCCCCCACTCCAGTACCCTACTGCTCTGTGAGGTTAGAGTTTTGGACTTTCCTCAGTTAGAACCTGGGTTTATGTTGCAAATTGGTATTATTGACATGGAAATGGATGCACAGCAAACAATTATAAGTCTGTTGTTTTTGTTTTTGTAGAGATGGGATCTTGCTATTTGGCCAGGCTGGTCTCCAACTTCCTGGGTCAAGTGATCCTCCCATATCAGCCTCCCAGATTGCTGGTATTATAGGCATGAGCCACAGCAACTGGCCATAAGTTATTTTTAAAATAGTTAAGTTTAGTTTTTATCCTTTGAGTTTTATAATGGTCTTTGATCTCAGAACAGTAAAATGGTGATTGGACCAATATCTTTAACAACAGGAAAACCAACAGTTGTATATACTGTAGTTTTCTTACACTTAAACAAAATACTTCCTTATGAGTCTTAGTATGTGGGTGCTGCTATAACAACATAGCAAAGACTGGATATTTTATAAAGAACAGAAATTTATTTATCACAGTTCTGGAGACTGAGTAATCCAAGACCAAGGTGCCAGCAGATTCAATGGCCTTTTTTTCTTCTTTTTTTTTTTGAGATGGAGTCTCACTCTGTCCCCCAGGCTGGAGTGTAGTGGCACAATTTCAGCTCACTGCAACCTCCGCCTTCTGGGTTCAAGTGATCCTCCTGCCTTGGCCTCCTAAGTAGCTAGAATTATAAGTGTGTGCCACCACACCTGGCTTTTTTTTTTTTTTTTGTATTTTTTTAGTAGAGATGGGGTTTCACCATGTTGGCCAGGCTGGTCTCAAACTCCTGACCTCAGGTGATTCACCCATCTTGGCCTCCCAAAGTGCTGGGATTACAGGTGTGAGCCACTGCACCTGGCTAAATTCAATGTCTTGTGAGGGCTGATGCCTGCCTCTAAAAGGTGCCATGTGAGCTGTCTCACATGGTAGAAGGCAGAAGGCAAAGCCACTAGGACATTCCTTTCAACCTCTTTTATAAAATCACTAATCCATTTCTGAGGGCAGAGTCCCTGTGACTGAATCCTTCTTGAAAGGCTCCACATCTTAACACCATCATCTTGAGATCTAAGTTCCAACCTATGAATTTTGGAGGGACACACATTCAAACCACAGCATTGTGGAAGCAAATATTGTTCTGAGGTCTTAGAATAGTGATGTTGGGTTGAATTTCTAAACTCACAAAACTGCCATTATAAGTCCATTTTAGTGCCAATCTACATAAAAATAAAAATTTTAAGAATAAAATTTCCCTAGTGCCTTTTAATCATCAAAAATTAGGGAAAAAATACATTATCTATTAGAGAGGAATGCACACTCCTAGTTTCACTTGCTACCATGTGAACTTTCCCAGAAAAAATTCTGTCCTCTCTTTGTTATCTATAATCCATGAAGAAGTTTGCCTTGTCTAATATGCGAGTTTGAAAGAAAGGGATAAGAAGCTTTGTCTCAGCTTCTGAGTCTCATTCTCTGCTTGGAAATTAGCATGACTATTGGGATCATGAGCTCTGGTCTGCTGTGAGCCATCTGCCTTGTAGAGGACAGTAGCCATCCAGCCAGATTCAGACCTGGGCCTATTGGGTGTGCCTGGATACACTCTAGACACACCAAAAATGTTTTAGCATATACCACTCACATAAAAGTTTTAAAAAATATATGTGTGAAACTCTGTGCAAATTTTTTTTAAAGCCTACAGCACCCAGTATCCCCAGGTGGTCTCCCATCCAAGTACTAACCAGGCCTAACCCTGCTTAGCTTCCAAAATCAGATGAGATCGGGCACGTTCAGGGTGATATGGCCATAGACACAATTTTAAAAATTTTTTATTCTATTTTATTTTTCAAAATGTCCAGTCATACCCTCTAGATAGATTTCACAACCCACTAATGGACCATGATTCAAAGTCTCAAAGCACATCCCAGATCCCCTCTGCCTTGCCCCATCATCTAAGGAGAATACTCCTAATTCAAGTCTCTCCCACCCTACACCTGATAGTTCCAGAATCTAGGTTTCCTCCCCATCACCACCTCTGGAACATTGGCACATGTTCTATTCATTTCTTATTTCTCATCAGGACTGCTGGAGTAGTACAAATAGGAGTAATATAACAGTAATAATAGTAAATGTAGAACCTATATTCATTAAGAGCCTACTGTATACCAGAGGCTGTTCTTGGAGCTCTCCATTTAGCAACATCTTATTGAATCCGAACAGCAACCTAGAGTATTCTCTCTACACGGGTCCTCTTGCCTCTAGACATGCTGACTCTTTCCTCCATCTGTGCTCCCTCTGTACTACTTTCAGTGAGATTCTAAAATACAAATGGAATCACATCATTCTAATTTTTGATATGGATCAATTTATAGGACAAGCTCCTTAGCAAAAACAGCAGTCTCATCAGGACTTGCCCCTAGACTTATCTAGCAGCATTCGACTAGCAGCTTCAGCTCGGAATGCTCCCCATCCGCTATCTGTACCATGCACTGCTTTGATGCCTTGCGGGCTCCTTACTCCAGATTCAGCCATCCTCTGTGTTCCCAGGGACTCCGTTTTATATCTCTCACAGATCATTTCTTTTGTTGTAGAAGGTTATTTACATGCCTGTCTCTCCCACTGGACTGCAAGCCCCTGGAGGGTCAGCACTGCCACCATTTTATGTTTGCATTTCTGTTTTCATTGCTATTCTGGTAGCTATCTAACCACATCATGCCAGAGCCACTGTGTCAGTCTTCTTTTTCTTCCCGATACTAATGTTACTTGAATAATATTTAGCCTGCAATTGCCAAATGTATTGATTATGTTCTACTTCTGCTCAAACAATAGCTCCCCATTACTTGTCCCATTATATCCAAATTTCCTGGAATGCATTTTAGAGACCTTTATAATTGGGTCACTCTGTACAAATATAACCTTATTCCTCACTTCAGTAGGCCTAAAAATTCTCAGCTTTCACCTTTATGAATTTTATTATACTCAGTGATAACAATGTTCTATGACATGCGGTCATTTGTAAGTTGTTGGAGATAGAATCTCTAAAACTAAGGGACCATTTGAGAACAAAAGGCTTATCACTGAGTGAACCTAGCCAACTACCCAACATCCATGTAAATGGCTTTGTTCAATATTATGAAAAAAGTAACTCTAACTCTACCGAGAATCATGAATACAGGAATAAGATGATTACATACTTTTAATTATATGTTACTTTATTTCATGGAGTAAACAATACGCTGTGATGGTATGCTTAAATTTGAGACTATACAAAGCTTGGCATATATCACCCTCTAATGCATTATCAGTGCAGTTGCTTCTCAGAGTCCTAAACTGTTATTTTTTTTGTTATTAACATTGCCTACAGAGCCCAGATTCCTTGCATATAATTTTCCCTCTATGTTCTTGTCAAATGAATGAATGAGTCAATTGATAAGAGGACAAGATGGAACTCAAATAATTTAAACTTAAGACATGATTAATTTAACAGCTGTTTACAAACACAGATAATGACTGAAACAGTCTATTAGATCCAGAAGACATAAATGTGTGGGAGAAAAGCAAAAAAAAAAAAAAAAAAAAAATAAGTATTGCCATGAGTGTGCTAGATTGAGGGTTTCTAGACAGGTAGACAGAAATAACACTAAGGAAAACAAATACAAACATTTCACTTCAAAGAGGTAAGAAGGGCTTCTTTCTTCATTTTATTATTTCTCAAGTAATAGGAAGTTAAATAATTAAATTATTACACAATGAAAACCATTGGTGATATAATCTTAGCATTTCTTCTCATCCTTGATAATGGCTTTATTTGATATTGAAATCAGATTTCCTGTTTACCACATCAAGTCTAGCCCATTTTGTTTGACTTTCAAGGTCTTCTAAAATATGGACCAACCTGATGTTCCCAAACCTATTTCCTTTTCCTACTCACCTGAATGCCTGGTACTCCAGTCTAGTCAAGGAGTATCCTTAGTGTCTGTCAAACTGCCCCATTGAGTGTTCCCCTTGCAAAAGACAAAGGTTTGCATTCCATATTATGCCTAGTACAGCAATGGACACATAGCAGGAATTCAACAAATAATTGAAGTTCAGCCAGCAAAATAAGTTGACAAGTATTGAAAAATCTGTACTATTTATTGAGAACTTGCTAGGTATGGTTGAGGATTCAAATGTAGACTACATAGACTCTTTCCTCAAGAAGTGAGTTATTTGTCTTAAAGCAATGAACAGTAAAATGCAAAACAACACATAAATAGGTGTTAGATATCATCATACAATTTTTTTTGCAAGTTTTGTGGTCCTTGGCTTCATATTAGAAGATTATTCCTTCTTCAGGAACAGCATCACAATTATTGCATGTACCCATCAGTATTTAGGTCCACATAATTGAATAATATTATGCAGAACAATTATGCATTAGGAATTTAAAAAGTGGTGAAACTGGGCTGGGGCCAAGATGGCCAACTAAAAACAGCAATGATGAGAGGTTCCCCTTGCAAAGATCCAAAACGGCATGTGAAATCTGCACTGGCAACCAAGGTATCCAGGTTCCGTCATTAGGCCTGAATAGATAGGTAGAGTGACCCACAAAGAGGAAGAAAGAGCAGTGCAGTGTGGCAGCCCACCCAAGAGCCACACAGGGTAACGGATTCCCCCAATTCCAGTCAAGGGCGGTGGTGGGTGAGCATGCTACCCAGCCTGGGAAACAGTGCTTTTTCCATGGAACTGTACAACCTATTACATTACCTCTTGATCCAAGTGGATCTCTCGATCCTATTTATGTGTTGTTTTGCATTTTACTGTTTATTGCTTTAAGACAAATAACTCACTTATTGAAGAAAGATTCTATGTAGTCTTCATCTGAATCCTCAACCATACCTAGCAAGTTCTTAACAAGCAGTACAGATTTTTCAATACTTGTCAGCTTATTTTGCTGGCTGAAATTCAATTGAAAGATCCCACTTGGAAACCAATGCCATGGGGTCCTTGGGTCCCAACCATGGAGCCACATAGATTCTCAACACCCACTCCGTTAGAATTGGCCTAAGCCTACCAAGCTCCAGGAGGAGAGACAGCCATAACTACTGCTGCAGGTGCCTGTGGTCTAAGCCATCTGAGCTCCTTGTTAGAGGGGGCAGCAGCCAGCACTAAGGTTGCAGGACTTCCCCACAGGAACTCCACCTCCAGCTGGGGACTCAGGGATAGAATTTTGATCTTGGTGGGCCTGAGCCCCTGGGGGAGGACTGACCATAGTCTCCATGGACCAGCAGACTTAGTCTTTTCTCTTGCTAGCTCTTGGGAATCAGGACAGCCCAGAGGAGTAGGTTTTCCAGCAGTGCAGCACACCCCTTCCACCAAGGGACAGCCAAAGTGCCTCATTTGAAATGCCACACAACTGAATGAGACTCCCAACAGGGGTTGTCAGGCATTCTATGCAGGAGCATTTCTGCTGGAATCAGCTCAGTGCCCCTCAAGGTCAGAAATCCCAGAGTAAAAAGCAGGCACCCATCTTTGCTGTCCTTCACCCTCCTCGAGTGACATCTTCAGGCATGGGAGTGAACCACATGAATAAGGTCTGAAGTGAACCCCCAGCAAACCACAGCAGTCCTACAGAAGAGGGGCCTGACTAATGAAAGAAAAACAAAGAAACAGAAAGCAACAACAGCATCAACAAAAAAAAGTCCCCACAAAAACTTCATCCAACTGTCAGCAGCCTCAAAGATCAAAACTAGGCCAATTCATGAAGATGAGAAAGAATCAATGAAAAAAATGCCAAAAACCCAAAAGGCCAGAGTGTCTCTTCTCTTCCAAATGATCACAACAACTTTCCAGCAAGGACACAAAACTGGATGGAGGATGAGATGGACGAATCAACAGAAGTAGGCTTCTGAAGGTGAGCAGTAACAAATTCTGCTGAGCTAAAGAAACATGTTCTAACCCAACACAAAGAAGCTAAGAACCTTGATCAAGTTTAGAGGAGCAGCTAACTAGAATAACCAGTTTAGAGAGGAACATAAATGACTTGATGGAGCTGTAAAACACAGCACAAGAACTTCTTGATGTATACACGAGTATTAATAGCCAAGAAATTTGTGATGTATACACAAGTATTAATAGCCAAGAACTTTGTGATGTATACACAAGTATTAATAGCCAAGAACTTGTGTATACTTTGTATACACAAGTATTAATAGCCGAATCAATCAAGCAGAAGAAAGAATATCAGAGGCGGGAGACTAACTTGCCGAAATAAGACAAGTGGATAAGATTAGAGAAAAAGGAATGAACAAGAATGAACAAAATGTCCGAGAAATATGAGACTATGTAAAAAGAATGAACCTATGACTGATTGGAGTACCTGAAACAGATGGGGAGAACAGAACCAAGTTGAAAAACACGCTTCAGGATATTATTCAGAAGTTCCCCAACCTAGCAAAAGAAGCCAACATTCAAATTCAGGAAATGCAGACACCACTAAGACACTGCACAAGAAGACCAACCCCAAGAAACATAATCATCAGATTCTCCAAGGTCAAAATGAAGGAAAAAATGTTAGAGAGAAAGGCCAGGTCACCTACAAAGAGAAGCCAAACTAACAGCATATTTCTCAGCAGAAACCCTACAAGCCAAAAGAGAGTGGGAGCCAATATTCAACGTTCTTAAAGAAAAGAATTTTCAACCCGGAATTTCATAGCGGGCCAAACTAAGCTTCATAAGCAAAAGAGAAATAAAATCCTTTTCAGACAAGAAAATGCTGAGGGAATTTGTCCTGGCTTGCAAGAGCTCCTGAAGGAAGCACTAAATATGGAAAGGAAAACCAGTAGCAGCCACTGCAAAACACGTGAAAATATAAAGACCAATGACACTATGAAGAAATGGCATCAACTACTATACAAAATAACCAGCTAGCATAGTGATGACAGGATCAAATTCACACCTAACAATGTTAACCCTAAATGTACATAAGCTAAATGCCCCAATTAAAAGACAGAGACTGGCAAATTAAATAAAGTCAAGACCCTTTGGTGTGCTCTTTTCAGGAAACCAACTTCATGTGCAAAGACACACATGGACTCAAAATGAAGGGATGAAGGAAAATTTACCAGGCAAATGGAAAGCAGAAAAAAGAAGGGGTTGCAATCCTAGTCTTTAACAAAACAGACTTTAAACTAACAAAGATGCAAAAAGACAAAGAAAGGCATTACATAATAGTAAAGAGATCAATTAAACAAGAAGAGCTAACTATCCTAAATATAGGGTACAGGAACCCAGATTCAGAAAACAAGTTCTTAGAGACCTACAAAGATATTTAGACTCCCACACAATAATAATGTGAGACTTTAACACACCACTGTCAATATTAGACAGATCAACAAGACAGAAAATTAGCAAGGATATTCAGGACTTGAACTCAGCGCTGGATCAAGTGAACCTAATAGACATCTACAGAACTCTCCACCACAAAACAACAGAACATACCTTCTTCTCACTGCCACATGGCACTTGCTCTAAAATCAACCATATAATTGGAAGTCAAACACTCCAATTTGACTTGCAATTGCAAATGCAAAAGAACTGAAATCATAACAGTCTCTCAGACCACAGTGCAATCAAATTAGAACTCAGGATTGAGAAACTCACTCAAAAATCATACAACTACATGGGAATTGAACAACCTGCTCCCGAATGACTCCTGGGTAAATAACAAAATAAAGGCAGAAATCAAGAAGTTCTGTAAAACCAATGAGAAAAAAGAGACAACATACCAGAATCTCTGGGACACACCTAAAACAGTGTTAAGAGAGAGTTATAGCACTATCCACAATAGCAAAGACATGAAACCAACCCAAATGCCCATCAATCATAGACTGGATAAAGAAAATTTGGAACATATACACCATGGAATACTATGCAGCCACAAAAAGGAAATATGTCCTTTCCAGGGACATAGGTGAAATTGGAAGTTATCATCCTCAGCAAATTAACAGAAGAACAGAAAACAAAACACTGCATGTTCTCAGCCATAAGTGGAAGTTGAACAATAAGGACACATGGACACAGGGAGAGGAACAACACACACCAGAGACTGGTGGGGGAAGGGTGAGGGGAGAGGTAGAATCAGGACAAATAGCTAATACATACAGGCTTAAAACCTAGTTGACAGGTTGATAGGTGCAGCAAACCATCATGGCACTCATATACCTATGTAACAAACCTGCACATTCTGCACATGTATCCAAGAGCTTAAAGTTAAAAAATAAATAAAATACAAAAATTTTAAAAATGTAAAATATATATTTTTTAAAGAGTGGTGAAATCAACTTTGGAAGAGATTTGTCAGTAATATTTAATACAGGTTTTAATTTAGCTTAAGCCACATATTAACACACAAAGGGAAGAGTGCAACATGGTAGAGTAGCAAAGACATTGGCTTTGAAGTCAGAAGATACACACTTAAGAGTTGGTTCTGGCCGGGCACAGTGGCTTATGCCAGTAACCCCAGCATTTTGGAAGGTCGAGGCAGGTGGATTGTCTGAGGTCAGGAGTTGGAGATCAGCCTGGCCAATGCGGTGAAACCCCATCTCTACCAAAAATGCAAAAATTAGCTGGGCGTGGTGGTGGGCGCCTGTAATCCCAGCTGCTCAGGAGGCTGAGGTAGGAGAATTACTTGGACCTGGGAGGCAGAGGTTGCAGTGAGCTGAGATTGTGCCATTGCACTCCAGCCTGGGCGACAGCAAGATTCCATCTCAAAAACAAACAAAAATGTCGGTTCTACTAATTGCTGGCTAAGTCACTTAAGCTGAGACTCAACTTCCATACTTTTGAAATAGCACTAAAGACGGATTCTCTTCCTCCTGTCTCACAGAGATGTCTAATCAGCAAATTAAGTAATATGGGATGGAGAGAAAGTTTTGGGCATAATAGTACACCAGTATATGTGATCATATTATTAGCTATTATTTAAACTCTTTAGCTACTAGATGAGAATACAAACTTGTTGGAAAATAGTCAAGAAGAGTCAATTATCAATAATACAATATCAGCTTAAAGGACATGAATGCTTTTTGAAAGGAATCATCCTGAGTCAGAAATACTTAGTAAAATCTTTAATGACACAGATGATTTTTGGGAGGAGCTCATTAAGTTACTAGTGGCACCAAGCTGAATTGTCTTCTCCAAGCTCAGCAACTTAGAGAAGATAATTATACTTTTAAATGACCTTGAAAAATAAACAGAATTAATGGAAATAAAAATTTAATCAGAACAAGTGAAAAAAGGAAAAGCAAATCATACAAAAATGATATTGAAGATGTGGTTACAGGCAAATACAGCATAAAACAAAAGACAGAATTATAGAGGCTCATACATGAGTCACCAATGCCATGTTAATGTTCAAAAATATGTTGATAATAAAGTGAAATAGGATTCTAGCAAGTGGGAGTTACTAGACCGTCTTCCCACCATCCTTAGAATTTTATCATTTTGAAAAAAAAACAAAAACTTATCAAACACCTACTGCATTTGAGGCACAGTCGTAGAGAAATGTGTCTGATCTGAGGCCTTAAAAATGAAGTATGGGCTCCCTGGATGGGATCCCAAGAGAAGAAGAAAAATGATTCATAGTTTGCAAAATAAGGTCTCTGAGTAAAAGTTAAAAGGATTAGGTTTATTTAGAGTGGAGCAAGGGAAAGCAGGGTTGTGGAGGTTGGGTGAGATTAGCAAGTATCTAAAATTACAAGAAAAAAATGTAAAGATAGAATAAGGGAAAATGCATGCATCTGCCAGGAAGTTTGTCTTGGACAACATCAAGAAGCTGCCTGACTGAGCATTGTGAGAGTAGCACCATTTTGCCACAGAAAGGCTTCTCGTTACCAGTGTCCTGGACATCCACATGTTCAGTAAGTGCCATTTCACGTGGATAACAGTTAAGTTTACATTTATTAAAATTTTTTGTTGAACCCTAATTTTTCCCAACTCAATTTATGAATGCTTTAGTGCTGTCAATATCTTTATGTCTTCTGAGTTTTCCATATTCTATTCCATTATCCAAGCCAGAAGCCTAGGAGTCATCCTTGATTTCTTCCTTCCATTTTCCTCCTAATGTTCAGTTAAGCATGAAGCTTATTTTTGATTACCTTCTAAATTCCTCTCAAAAGCTTTTATCCACTGGGTGTGATGGCTCACACCTGTAATCCCACTGCTTTGGGAGGCCAAGACGGGAGGATCCCCTGAGGTCAGGAGTTTGAGACCAGCCTGACCAACATGGTGAAACCCCGTCTCTACTAAAAATACAAAAATTAGCCAGGCATGGTGGCAGGTGCCTGTAGTCCCAGCTACTCAGGAGGCTGAGGCAGGAGAATCGCTTGAACCCGGGAGGCAGAGGTTGCAGTGAGCCGAGATCATGCCATTGCACTCCAGCCTGGGCAAACAGTGAGAGTCAGAGTGAGACTCTGTCTCAAAAACAAAAAAAAAGCTTTTATCTTCCCTGCAGCACTGAAAGATTGCAATTCTTATTGACTCTTACCTGGACCATTGCAACTGCTTTCTAATTGGTATGTGTGCCTGGAGTTCTGGCCCTCCGAAACTTTTCTTCCATCTACACACCCAGTGATGTATCGAAACTGTAATTCTCTACTAAACTGAGTTACTAAACAGTCATCCCACCATGTTCCAGACTGTGTTATTCTGAGAAACATTTAGGAAACAACTGGATGCTTGGCACAGGTATAAAAAAAAAATACTGTCTAATTTGAGGCCTAGACCCAGATAAGGCTTTTCTAGGTGGATTCCAAAAGAAGCGAGATTCTTCAGTAGCTCCCTATCACCAACAAAATTAAATCCAAGCTTCTAAATGTTCAAGATTCCCCTTCATCTGGCCCCTCCCAGCACTCTGCTCTCAGCAATTGTTTCTCTCTTTCTCACACTTACACTCCAGCAGCATGTTTTTCCCACTCCTACTTTTGTTTCTGTAGCCGCCCAGCCTAAAAGGCTCTTTCTCTATCCTTTGCTCAGCTTGCTCCTTGGGATCCTTAATAGTCTCTGTCTGGAACGTCTTCTGGCCCTCTGAATTAAGATACCCTATCAGGGTTCTACTGCCCATGGGTCTCTGTCTCTTAATTACCTGTTAGTGTGATCACCACCCATAATAAGTGAGTACCTTGAGGAAAGGGCCTTGTGTGCATTCCTTGGGTCTCCTAAGCCTTTCTCAGAGCACCTGGTAAAGTTGACGCTGAATGAATTTTTAAGGATTTCTAAAAATGGAAGGAATGAAAGAATGAAACTATCATCAGTTCTTGTGTAAAACATTACCAAATAATTTATATTCTAGCAGAACCACATAGTACCTTCATGTAAGGTATGAAGTCTTGATTTAATTGCATATATCTGGTAAGTTACATTAAATGTTTCTTTTCATTTTCACCAGTCTAAATGGAGTTAGAATAAATGGCTGAGAACACAACAGATACCATTCTTGAATGCAAAAACAAGACAAAGCACAAAATAGGATGACTACGGTGAGATGTTTTATTCGTCTTAGTTGAAACACTTAGAGTTGAAACTGGAGAAATATCAGAAATTGTACAAAATTAAAGCAAAATGGATTCTTTTAATAGGAATAAACTTAGTAGAAGCTACTCTTTTTTATTTGCTACAAAATGGCAAGGTCTTGAATCATTTAACCTCTGCTTACCTCTTTACCGTAACATTACCTTGCTCTACTTTCCCTGGGACTGCCAAGAACGATATGAAGGTCATGCGTTTGAGCACTCAGCCAAGGAGGTGATGGGGTCGAAATACAGCCCACATGCCATTCAATAATACATGCATCCTGGTGCAGTCTGCGCGCAGTTTGAGAAAAAGGTGTACAGAGACACTGAGTAGGCAGGCTGGCCTCTAACTCACTTAACCTCCTGTTCTGATGCCCCATGGACCTTCCCTCAGTCTCACCACAAAGCCTTTCATGTATGCCCGTATCTCTGCCTGGGATTCTGCTTGTTCTCTTTAGCTCATTGTTCATACTTCAATTTGAGCCCCCTTTCATTGGTGAAGTCTAACCTCTATGACTAACTAGGACAGTGTTCCTATAGTCAGTAAGCTTTCATCAAACCATAAACCTCTCTGTCATGTTTCCAGGTTAATGATTGTACGATCACTAGATTGATGGCTCTGCCACTATATTGCAAGCTCTACGAAGACAAGGATGGAGTCCATTTTTACTACTGCTGTACCCCCAGAACACATGGTATATGTTTAATAAATGATCATGGAATTAACAAAGTAATTCATACAGAGCACATGGGGCACATAAATTTTGTTGAATGATTAAATTTCTGTATTTCACTCCTAAGTGATTTAGCTGATAAAAATAAAATAATAAAAATCAAGTACAACATTCTAATTCCTGTACACATTTTGGACATGACTGGCTTGTGATTTGGTTTGTTTCATCATTTCATAAGTATAAACTATATTCATCTTCAAGGTTTGGTGTTAGAGGAATAAATCCATACTTGATTTTAGCCTCTTAAAGGTCAGAAACAGAAAGTTTAGTTAGTTTAATCATCTATCAAATCAGCCAAAGTTTAATGCTTTTATATACATGCTTTCCATACAATTTACTGGAATAAAAAAATGTAATGCTTTATTAAATAATATAATATGAAAATAATATGAACTTTCAATGATGCAGACAGGCTGATTATAACTGTAAACCACATGCTTATATACTTTGGACTTTTACAGCTTTTAATTTATCAGAGGAAATAATTAGCACACTTTGTGGCAGCTAGTGATGGAATTTATTCATTTGGAAGGCCATGGGTTTCCTGTCATTAAAACTACATCATGTCCTTCCTTTTCTATTAAACTTCCACTGAGGGCAGTAAGAAGTCACTAAAAGGAAACAAAGAGTTTTTTTGGCAATGTTTTTGTACAATGATTTAATACTCTTAAAAGATAGCAAACCCATAGTGTATGCCAACAAGCATATTAAATAAGATGAGGGGCCCAATTACCACACTATTTCCTTTATTTGAAGTTTCATCTGACCTAATTAACTGTGATTTGCAAACTTTTGTCAATAAATTCAGTTTCTTTTTACAGGTTAATGTATTTTTTGGTTTTCATAAGTAATGTTTCACTCTAGCAAAGGAATAGATTTAGATTCCATAACCACTGTATACAGCTTTATATGTCAAGGGATATTACTTTCTTCCCCACATGATCAATAGCATCTCATTAGCCAGAGAATCACTGTAGTTAAAGCTCACACATATTTTTTTTCTCACGGAAAGGATTTTCAGTGAGATTAACCATTAATTCTTATCTTTCTTCTTCTGAGATAGTACTAAGGTTTGGTCTTGACTTTGTTCCAAATATTAGAACCATAACTGTTAATAAATGCTTTCCAGTTTGGGAAGGTTTAAATGAAATTCTTGTTTTCCTGAGGCTTAAAATGGGCCCGACAGGGAGGTAGAATTAGCCTCTCGCCCCCAGAAGTGGGTGGTCCTTTAAAGCTATACTCAAGGTACACTGTTCGTAAAGGTTTAAGTCTCCATTCTCTGACAGAGTCAGTGCAGGTGAGGGAAACTTCACACAGTACGTGAAGGGTCTGTTTGGCTTGACTATAAACAAACAGTTGGTGAAAATACTTCAGACAAGTTCATAAAGTCCTTTTGCCTGGTAACTGCTAAGAAACAAAACCACCCTTAGTTCTTAAAATCACTGAAATGGATAAAACCACCACACCCTGAAAACTCTGTTAATTCTTACACAGAAAAAAAAAAAACCACACACACACTTCAAATTTGCTCCCATTCTTTAAGCTATCCCATTACAATTTTATCTGGACAAGAACATTGTCTTTATGGTTATTAATAGTACATCAATTTATTTTAGACTAATTGTAGATTTACAGAAGTGCTGTAGAGTACATAGAGTTCCTTTAACCAAGTTCCTCCCATTTTTAACATCTTACATACTACAGTGCATTTGTAAAACTAGGAAATTGACATTAAGTATGTTAATTTTAGGAAATAATAAATTAAAATAAATTTTGTAAGGTTTGTAAGTTGCTTTTTAAAAAATGGCTTTGCATCGGTACAGAGGACATTTTACTGAATTTCTAAGGATAAGTAAATTTTAACAGTTTTCTCTGAGCCACTTACACCAGGTACTGATGTTGCTGCTGAGTTTGTAAATTAAGATGTAAGATCAGAGCTTGGTTAGATTGTCATATTGTCTCCTTTAATTTGGAAAAGTAGAAAGAGGCTAGAGAGAGACTCGTAAAATAGGCTTTACGACTCTCTTCAAGACAGATATAGAAGTCCATGCTCCAATCCCTTCTCCCAACTTCTGCAATTACATTTCCGCAGGAAGAAAGAAAAGAAATTAGAAACAGGATAATGTAGTCTTAAATCACCATTTTTAGCCTTTGCCTTCTTGTGGGAGCTCTGAATTTTTATAACATGTCCCTCATATTGTATAGTGTGACACAACGAAAAACACAACTTGACCCTTTCCCAATAAAAAATAATTTTGTCTGACATCCTATAAAGCCTATACATGAGTCTATCCTAAGCTCCCGTATCTCCTCCAATTGGCAAAAGAAAAACATTGTAAACATGTACAGTAAAGCTAAAGATCTCTTTCAATATAGTCTACAAAAAGCTAATTATCAAACATTTCTGGCTGGCTGTCAATTCCTAATACTGAACCAATTGAAAATGTGGAACATTGAGACATTAGAGATAGTCTTGATTTGTTTCAGTTGTCTCAGGATTCTAAGTAGTGTAAGAATTAGAGTATTTGAATTGAAATATTCTTATTAGAATAAGAACATAATGTGATCAGGTCTTCAGACCAAATCTGAACTGCACTAGCAACAGCCTGTTTCTAACAGAAAGCTATGTATCTTGACGTCACTAGAAGTGGATGTTGGGTGTAACACATTACAGTGTTTTTCCGCAGAAAGCACAGAGTAGCCACAAGCTTTCATCATCAACTCTTATCTTGGGCATCAGCAGCGCCAAGAAAGCTGGCCCTACGTGTCTGAATGCATGTGGGAGGAGACACACAATCTCTACTCCCATTGACTTTGATAAGACAAGTCCTGATGAGATCAAGAGTTAGGAGGATTCATGATTCACAGCTAGTTTAACACATATGCAGCTTATCCAAGTATTTGCACTCTATAATGCCAACAAATGAATACAAAGCTAACATGAACACAAACATACAATGTGACTATTTTTCATAAAATATTTCATAGCAGTTTGGCACACAATATCCTGAGGTCTGCAAAATTTAATGAAAGTCAAAGATAACAGGCCAAGGTATTTTGCACCTCATTTCCAAGTCCTATTTCTAAGGTCGGAAAGAGGGATTTTCCCCTTTAAAATGAAGAGAAATAATTATATATTCTGTGATATAATTAAATGCTACATCTAATTGCCATATGAATGTCTCTACCTAATGTAACCAACAAAGGCACCAATATGATATGTTTTCAATGAAGACTTTAAATACAAGGAAATGCCATAATATGCATTTTGTTCATGAATTCAAATTATTAAGTTAATTATGATTAAATAAATGTGTAATTATTTTATAATTAAAACAGAGCATTAATCAAAGGTAGGAAATTTGAGTTTTAACTTGCCTCTGCTATTCTAGGTGGTAGTCTTAGATGCATTCCCAAATGCTCTATGACTCAGTTTTCTTCACTCACAGAGAGATAGATGAAGAGAGGAAGAGACAAACAGAGAGAGATATTAGCAATAGCTACTTTAGATTGCTGGAATTAAACCTAAATTTTCACCATTTGTATATACTGAAATCAGATACTCTGTAGCAAAATCCAGGGACACAAACAAACAAAAAAAATTTATTTTTTACTTCCATCAAAAGAAATAAATTAAGAAACCACATCTAGTTTGGTCTACACCGAAGCGTAAGTTAACAGAAATGCAGGTTTCCTAAGCATTTTAGTCTTATATAATAATACAATAAGTAATTCTCTAAACTAATAAAAATTGATCACTCTTTTTCTGAACTGTGAAATACTGACATTTGCTGTCTCTGAATACTCATGCATAGAACTCGATGTTTTTCAAACTTGTAAAATATTTAAAATATGGAATTTAAAGTTCTTTTCACATAAACTGATGTGATTTGCAGTTCCTAAAGCATGCTGTTGATCTGTCTTAAAGAAAAAGAAAACAGTCTTTCATCAATTATGGTTAAGGATCCCCAAACTGAAACACATGTGGCTGAACGCCATTCATGTCACCAGCCCACACCAGTCTGGTGGTGGGGGAGGGAAGGAAAAAGAGGAGATAAATGGCCTACATGATTGATTTCAACTAAGACCCAAATCTTGGAGAACAATTATTGGATTTACCACTGTTTGTTTTTGCAACATTTCGGAAATTGGCAAAAAAAAAAAAATGTTTATGATGTCGAAGAGACGTGTGGCAGCTAAGAAGTTGATTTCCGAGTTAAGTGATGTTTTTTTCAAAAACTTTTTTTCTTAATTTACCTTAACTGGTACCAGGCATTGGAAATCATTCCTGGTGAAATTATCAGTCATGAAATTAACAATGTGATGATGCAAAATATTGTCAGTGCATGTTTCCCAAATATATATACATATGTATATATATCTCCAAGCTCTAGTATTATTTAGATTTTTTAGATTATCTAAGCTTACAGGTACCTTTATTTATCAGACTTTTTAAAAAAACAGTACTAATCCATTTTGTCCAAAGAGAGGTATGTCTAATTAATGTATCAACATGTCTCTCCTAAAACTGACAAATGCTAAATGCTTTATCAGTCTGGCACCAAAAATGATGTTGTCTCTGAATTTTCCCAGACCGCCTTGTCTGAAAAGCTACATGAAAAGGTTTAATGATCATATATTAGGTGGGAACTTTAACCTTCTTTGTACCAGGTCAATTGAGTAGGTAATTGGAAAAGTCAGTTCCACTTGTAATCCATTCAAAAGGAAACTAAGATTTACACAGAATGTAGTTTTCAGTCATAGAAATGGTGTGGAATTCTATAGAAAAACAACAACAACAAAATACAACACAATAATTCTGCATATAGCTTTTCATGTATTTAATTGTATTAAGGTTAAAGTACTGAAAAAAGAATAAAAGGCACAGATCAGAAGAGAAACTTTATAAATTCTCTAGTCTCTTCTGAAAATAGGAAAATTAAATTTAATTGAAAATTAAATATAAATAATTGCTATTGAGAGCTGATTTTGTGCCTGGCACCATGTGAAACTTTTCACAAAAATAATTTTATAAAAATTCAGTAAAGGCCGGGCACGATGCTGCATGCCTGTCATCCCAGCACTTCAGGAGGCTGAGGTAGGTAGGAGTTTGAGACCACTCTGGCCAACATGGTGAAATCCCAACTCTACTAAAAATATAAAATTAGCCAGGCATGGTGGTGCATGCCTATAATGCCATCTACTTGAGAGGCTGAGGCAGGAGAATGGCTTGGACCTGGAAGGTGACATTTGAAGTGAGCGGAGAGTGAGCCATTGCACTCCAGCCTGGGCAACAGAACAAGACTGTCTCAAAAAAAAAAAAATCCAATGAAAGGAAGGATTTTTATGACCATATGATAGCTGATACCTGCATGAAGTTAATAGTGTAGGCTTGGTGCCAGCTACCGTGCTTTCAACTACCACTTATTAGCTATCTAGCCTTGGGCAGATTAAATCATCTCTCAGTATGTCAGATTTTTCCATCTCTGAAATGGAAATGATATTAGCACCTCCCTCAGAGAGATGTTGTGAAGAACAGATACAATTGTTGACATATAGATGTTCTATAGAAGTATTTTTTGTTACTACTTTACAGACAATGAAACAGATGTTAAAAGAGGCTTTACAAATTGCTCCAAATCACAAGAGTTCAATGACAGGACAGAGGTCCAGGCAGCTCTGTCCTCCAGAAGCCTATAGATTAGCAGGAAAAGCAAGGAAGAGAAAGAGGAGTACATGGCTCTAACTGCTTTTGGAGCATGACATAGGGGCATTCCAGCGTGCTGAAGAGTGAAGCAAGAGAGGGCTTCCTATTCAACAGGGACGACCTGGAGGAAAGACGGGGAGTTGGGGATATTTGCCAGAAATGGGCATAGGCGCAGTTGGTGCACGACGGGCCAAGGCACTGCAGATTTGGGAATTGTAACTGA
The DNA here is from genome assembly GCA_963574635.1 of Cheracebus regulus. NCBI lineage: Eukaryota > Metazoa > Chordata > Mammalia > Primates > Pitheciidae > Cheracebus > Cheracebus regulus. The sequence goes on from CAUYQU010058089.1 coordinate 47,406, forward strand.
AGGCAGCAGTCACCTGCAGTCTGACCACGTTTTCTCTGGAACCATTGGAATGATGCTTAAAGAAGAGATGGGACCTGAAAAATGCAATTGTCTTCTATAATTTGTTGCCATTTGAAAAACGTACACCTACCATTGTAGATGAGTGTTTTTATGTGTAATATTTACGGTAATTCAAAAATATATGTGAAAACAGAAATTCAGCCTTCTTATGCTTTTCTATTTGTTGCTAATAAATACTGTTTAAAATAGTCTGAAAGGGAAATTATGTGAAAGTAAAAGCATTTAGAGTCCACTTTTATGATAATCTTTTACTTGCCTTTATGACAATGTCTTTTACTTTTATTACAATCTCTGTTTTCAAATATTTAACAATTGAGAAAATTTTCTGAGTTGAAGGGTTCACAACTGTATAATGGTCCTCACATTCTTTAGTAAATATGACTAAATGAGTAAATATGAAGTACGTAATATACCAAACCCAATAACTGGTAGCTAGATTGTTGAATTTCCTAAAGGAAATAGAGTCTTACTGTTCTTATTGCCTTTAGGATACAAACAAAATTCCTATGTACAGCCAGTGAGGTCTGACATGACCTGTCCCTGGCAGTCTCTATAACCACATTAAGCACCTTTTCACCCAAACCCCTGCAGCCCCACCACAGCAACCACCATTCAGTTGGAGGCCCTTTCCAGCCACAGGGCCTTTGAACACACTATTCCCTCTGTTTGGAGTACTGTTTTTCCCTACATCCACCATTCCCTGTCAGTTTTTCAGATCTCAGCTCAATCGTCACTTGTTCAAGAAAGTCTTTTGCCAATCATCAGGAAAAAGAAAACAAAACAAAAACCTCCTAAGCCAAGTTGTTTTCTTCTCCTTCCTTCTCCGCTTCCTCTTCTTTCTTTCTTCCTCCTATTCTTCCTCTTCTTTCTTTTCTAATGTGTTCTAACAAAACCCTATTCCTTTATCATTCAATAAACATATAGCAATTACTTGCCTACTCAATACCCTTCTATGCACTGAGAATATAACAGTGAAGAAAATAGGAATGCTCCTGATTCAAGGTCTCCTTAATTCGTTTGAATCACATCTTTCCCTTGACTGGCCTGTAAGTTCCCTGGCATGCGGCAAAGGACAGTGTTGGTGTTATTCTCATTGTTGTTTCCCCAGAATCTTGCAGAGTCTGGCTCATGGGTAGCACCAAATAAATATTTATTGAGTAAATTAAAAATGAATAAATAAGAATAAAATGTAAAGTTAGCATATATACACTAAAAAATGATTTAAGAGAGTATAAAACTACAAAGCCAAAAAGCCTTCAAACCTAAGGCAAAGAGGACTGTACAGTGGCCAGAGGAGGCTCTTCTGTATCTAGACCTTACAAGTATCCCAATCAGGCACACAGTAAACTCTTACTCAACAGAAGCCAGAAGGAAAAATTCTGAGGCCCTTAAAGGAACTAGGAAACACTGTTAAACTTCCCAAAAAGAAAGTTTGGAGACAGAGAAAGAGATGGATCCTCTGTATCATGTTTTCTGATAAAATATGCAATGCTTAATTTATGGATTTTTAAGTTTTTTATTTTTAATTATTATGAATACAATATAACTATGTATTTATGGGGTACATGTGATATTTTGATACAAACATGCACTGTGTAATGATCAAATCAAGGTAATTGGGATATCCATCACCTCAAACACATTATTTCTTTGTGTTGGGGCATTCCAATTCTACTGCTTTGGTTATTTGGAAATATACAGTAAATTATTGTTAATTATAGTTACCCTACTGTGCTACTGACTACTAGATCTTATTCCTTCTCTCTAACTGTATTTTTATACCCATTAACCGTCCCCTCTTTATCCCCTCTTGGCTACTATCCTACCTAGACTCTAAAGACTATTGTTCTACTGTCTGTCTGTAGAAGTTCAGTTATTTTTAAGCTCCCACTTAGGAGGGAGAACATTCAAAATTTGTCTTTCTGTGCCTGACTTATTTCATTTAACAGAATGTCCTTTACTGCCATCCATGGTGTTCCCAGTGACAAAATTTCATTCATTTTATGGCTGAGTAGTATTTCATTGCCTATGTGTGTTTGTGTGTGTATACACACATAATTTATCACATTATCAGTAGATTTTGAATATACATATTTATAGATAACCCACTTTATTTAGCCATTGATATGCTGATGGACACTTTGATTCTATATCTTAACCATTGTGAACAGTGCTGCGATAAACATGGAATTGCAGATGTCTTTTCAACATACTGATTTTCTTTCTTTTGGCTAAAAACTTAATAGTGGGATCACTGGATCATATAGTAATTCTAGTTTTAATTTTTTGAGGAATCTCCAAATTTTTCTCCACAGTGGTTGTACTAATTTACATTCCCACCAACAGTGTTCCCTTTCCTCCACATCCTCACCAGCATTTATTATTCTCTGTCTTTTGAATAAAAACCATTTTAACTGGAGTAATTTACTCATTTAATAATTACTTGTCACCTTTTATGTCTCATGCACTCTGTTGGTGTTTCTGGAGAAAGCAAGGTTTTAAGGAGTAAAGCAACACCATCTTACCTGTTTTTCTCTTAATTCTTAGCATGGATTCACCTGTATGGTTTATTACACTATTGCAAGCCCTGTCAAACTCCTATCACAATGTCTGATACATAATAGATCAATAAAGTATTTTGTTGAAGAATACAGTGAAAGTTGCCAAAGATAATACAGGAACCCATTAAACATATTAAGAATATTGATTCCAGAAATACTGTCAATTCATTTGTCATTAAAGAGGTTTTATCTCTCAGTAAATTTGTTTCTCTGTTTAGGGATTTAAAGAAATTTTTTTCCCTCCTATTATGAGGTAGCACAAGGGACTCCATGAAAAACCAGACAAAGAGCTCTTCTCTGATTGTGTTGCACACAACCAAGCTCCATGGAGACATGAACCCCTCCTATCTTGATCCTTTGTTTCTTCCTTTATTCCTACCATGGCACTATGCCCGTCCTGGCTCTGGGGCCAGTTGCCTGGGAATCCCAGCAATCAGCTCTCTACTTTGGAAGGGACACATGCTCTCCAGATATATGTTCTTCTGAAATCTTCAACTCTTAGTCATTACCTGTTCCGTTTTTACTTTTGATAAAAATAAAACCAATATGAATAAAAGATGAGAAAGAATATCAAAGAAATCTCTAGACTTAAATAAATCTCTAGACTTAATCAATTTAAATCTCTGGACTTATATTTTAAATAAAATACTTTTAATAAACACTACTTCCTGCTCTATCCCCAACTCATGGCTACACCCTATCCAACCCTTCCATTGCTCTCTCTAATTTTTTGTGTGTTCTTTTTGTAATAGGTAGATAACCTGAGCAAAAAACACATTTCTCATGTGTCCATATTTTGCTACTTGCATTTGCTACTGTATTCAAAAAATAGTATTTTTAAATTAATTTTCAAATGAAGTGAAGACATATATAAAAATGTAGTACAAAGGGAAATGAAAAATATTAGATTAGATTAATATTTAACTAAAATGAAGTTGACATAAATATCATGAGAAAAGCATAAATTGAATAATAAGTAAATAGCCCATATAAAATATTATGAAAAATATTTCAAGCATATCAAGTACCAAAGGTCAGAAAGAAACAAGAGGCTCTCTGAGAAATGACAAGGCCCATTTATTGATAGAAGAGAAATCACAGAAATTGTTAAAATTAAATTAATCAAGAAGGCAAAAATCCAGTGCCAAAAACAGATGTGAGTTTTTTAAACCAGAAAGCAGACATGGAAAGTATGAAAATCAGGATCATAACAAGCATAGTAATGAAGTATTCAGAAGCTAAAATGCAAATATCTCCCTCATTGAAATCCAAACATTTCCTCTATAATACATAGAGAATACAAAATAAATAACCATAGAGAAAACAAAAATACATAGAGAAAACAAAAATAAATTACCATAGGCAGAAACACAGCTCCAGAAGCAGATTTATTATTGTATTCTAGCATAAATACACAAATTTCTGACCACATGAAATTATACAGAAATATAGAATTTGATTAGAATCCTAACAACTATTATAATAGAATGTTTTTGTCAATACTGTTAGCATTAGAGTCATGTCTATATTGACAAAATTCAGCAGTCTTCTTATAAATGGATTTTTCAGCCACAATCTGCATCAACACCTACAAGAGAGGAAGAATGAACTCATTTTTGATTTGTGTATGTGTGCATCTGTGTCTGTGAGTATGTATGTGTGTGTTTAGTTTTTAATTTAAATATATTCACTTGAAAGTTTACTTGAAAAGCTAATTTCAAGTTATAAAAAGGCCACTTTTGAAATAATAATAAAAATGTGCCTGATGATTCTCCAAGAACACCACTAAACATATCTTTTTTTTGCACTTTAAAAAACTATTCCCTTGGCAAAGTCAGAGATTATCTTTTCCACTTTTCCTTGAAGTTGACTACCTTCTTACTTGAGTAGATGAGCTTCCCCATTATATTTCACGTATTTTCTGATAAGGGAGGCAGACTTGGAATGGGTTAAATCTATATATGTTCTGATTTATAGTAGCTATGACTAAAACTTATAAAACTTCATGTGTTTTAAATAAAATTTTAACATATATTTTAGCAGAGAATCATTCAGTTTGCATGAAACAAAAGGAAAAAATGTATTAAATGTAAATGTAGGTTTAAGAAAAAACATTGTTTCACAAAATCAATTCCTGAGTAATTCATAATAGAGATAGTATACGTTGGATTAGACCACATTGGTTGTGCTGTATTAAAGTCAAATATCTTTGTAGCTAAGTAGAGAGGAGTTGACAAGGAGATGAGAAGGAACCTAAATTATAAATTTAAATAAATTTCGTGAGCCTTAGTAAAAAGACCAGAATCTTTTTAAGTTATTAAATGCAATTCATAGATTGAGCCAAAGCTTGTGAAACTTCCATGAATGTGAAGTTCTCTGAGTAAATTCTTAATCAAATAAGAAACAAAAGAGAGAAGGGAATATCTAACCAATATCAGCAACATAAAAGCAAACAAACTTTTCTAACTTCAAAATCCACCTTTCCAGTAGTTTTTTACATATAATGATTGACATACAGAATGAAAATGACTTTTACCACTTACTACAGGAGAAAGAAGAAAAGATTGAATATACTGTCACTTGACAGAGTAGGATTCCAGTCAAAGAATTCAAAAATGCCATACTTTTCATTTCTTAACTAATTTCTTTCAATTTGCTCCAGATACTATTGCATTTATGAGAAATTATAGGAAATTCATTCAATTGTTCCTCCATTATTCATCAATGTCAGATGAGCTACAGGAGCATAGCAAAATCCATGTGGTAAATCTGAGAGAATTGCAGCTATGTAGAGGATATAAAAATAGCACAAGAGTTTCAGAAAACACAGAGCAGGTCAGGTGTGACATGGGTTCTTTAAGCTGCCCTCAGCACACACAAAAAAGGGTTATGTGTACTTACCACTCACAGTCCTAGTTTTGAATCAAATTGGGTAGTATTTTGCCTTCTGGTCAGTCTCACACTTTTATTGCCATCTCACTATTCCATCTAACACCATAGTTTTCTTAGCCATGATCTTGGCTCTTTGGAATATAAATCTGGGCAATTTTACAGCTATGCTTACCTAGATCATGTCTGCAAATAGCCTTTAGATTTGTCTCAGCCCATGGGACCGTGCTGTCTAACAGTGCCCAACAATGGCAGTCCTATCATTTAGTTCTTTATCAAATATTTATTGAACATTTACTAGGTGGCAGGCACTGTTTTAGCCACCAAAGAAACAAAACCACCCAAGCCATATTTAAGACAGACTGACTGTAGAATTGAAGCAAGAATTAAAATTAAATACCTGTAGATTTTTTGTCAACACCTAGACTTAATTCACTTCTTCTATCCTACATGTTCAATAGAAAAGAAATATTTTGAAAGTGGTTTGCTGACCATTTCTCAAGAACATAGATAAATATTGATCGTGGCCACTAGAATAATAGTGGAAAGTGTTCACCTATGTGTTCTCCCATCCTCCCCCGCCTCACTCCAACCCAGAAGGCTAGATCATTTCACCCTGGTAGCTTAACAGAGAGACTCGAGTAGAATATAAAGAGCAAAGAAAGTTGATTTTTGACCTTTGAACTTCAAAATCTGAAATCTTGTCATGTATACCCATATGTCTGGAAACAAAGGTAATATTAGATGATATATTTACAAAATTGAAAATGTCTTTGATGATATTATGCATGAGTTGCTCAAATTTCTAGACCTTATGGATACCTTGGAGATTTAGAAGATCATTTACTAAATTGGATGTTTCTCCCTTGCCTTAGGAGAGGTAAAATCCCCAAATGAAGATGATATTGAGTTAGAAATAATGTAGTAAGATGCTGATGGATGTTCTTAAATAAGATTTGAGGGATCAGAGACTAGAGGAGCCCTGTGGTTAACTTTACAGGAGAAGTCAAGAGAGAGGGCATGACTCAAGTTGCTAGGATTTTTGAATTCTTGCCTATTAAAGGGTAAAAACAGTGGGATAAAATGGTGGCATGATGTGATATGGACAAGAAGACTTGACATTGCTCTATGGATATAAACTTAGAGACCAAGGTAGACTGAACTCAAGACTCTGAATTTACCAGGTGAAGGATGGGTGAGGGGAGTGAAGTTTACTTTGAAGTGACCATGATTTAATTTCTACCATGAAGTGAAATAGGTGCAGTGTGAAGTTATATTATAGAAAAATAAAGTTAAGTTTTTTGTGTACCTGAGTTTGTGGTCTGAAATACCATACCTACAACATGCAGTAAGAACCATGTTACACTTCAGAAAGCATTTATAGCTAAATGAAAAAGAGAATTTACAATAAAATGAAGAACTCACAAAAACTGTAAAGAATGAGGCTTTTCTCCATGCCAAAAGACTAAAAGTTAAATGAGAAAATGATAACAATAGAGGCAAACTAAAATAAGTACACATTTTTTTGGTGGCATAAACTGATACAAACTCCCACAATAATTCAATTTCTAAGGATGTATTATAAATAAATAATAGAAAATATATGCAAATCTGTTTATATAAAAATGTTTATTATGGCATTATTTATAATTACCTACAAATTGAAGCACTATGGATACCCAGCAACAGGGAGTTAAATTTCTATTTCTGGTGAGATATTATACATGCAACCATTAAAAATGATGGCATTTAAAACTATGAGATATCATGGAAAACTATTAAAGAAAGTAGTTGAATATAGAATAAAATATATGCTACATATATATGAGGGGCAAAATATATATTATGTATATATTACATATAATTAAATTACTTTTATATGACAACCGTATTTCCATCTATTTTTTACTTTTAGTAAAAATAAATGTCAGCATCTCTCCCCATACAGGCACCATTCCAAGCCTATTAGTTTATGTTTTCATCACTGGGCCTTTATTTGATATTAAGTGACATAATGCTATATAAAATTAAAGATGTAGCTAATCCATAATTTTATGTAACTTTTTTACTTCATATTCAATGTCCTCCTTAATTACAACAAGTGGTATTGGCTACAGGAATGCATTACCGCAGCACTTTAGTGACACTCAAATCTCTTTCCTGCTTCAAACCAGTACCCTAGAATGCCTTGTTTTACACATAAAATTTAGATTTTTTTAAAGTCTCCATACAAAACATGCTGAAATTGCCCATGTGAAAACCTTGCTAAATCTTGGCCTTGGCAGTCAACATACAGTTCTAAATATCATAAACATTTTCTCCCATTTTAAAAGAGAAGCAAATGCTTTGTTCATTAAATTAAATAAAAGCCACTGTCAATATCATCAACAGGGTAATTAAATAATTTGTTACCAGGTTCTAATAAACCTTTAAAGTGTATTTACAAATTGAAGATTAGGCAAAATCCAGCCCACAGAAAACAAATGCACAATAATTTGGACCCACAGTGATGACATTTAATTTTATTCAAGACAGACTAATCTTTTTCAAGGAAAAAAAAACTGGCTTTACATAAAACTGAAAATGTTTCTGAATAAATACTGGTTTAAAAACCTAATAAAAATTATTCAACCTTATATAAAGATAAGAGCTTATTGTCGCAAGATCTTATGGAGGAAAAACATGTTTTGAATAATTTTATTGTCAGTATCATGGATTCAGAAGCACCTGTACCACTTTTCCTTGGGATAAAAACATGTTTTTAAACTTGATTTTTTAAAAAATCTCGATTTTTACTGGGCATGGTGGTGCATGTCTTTAGTCGCAACTACTCACTAGGCTGACTCAGGAGGAAAACCTAGGAGTTCAAAGCCAGCCTGGGCAACATAACAAAACCCTGTCTCTTAAAAAACAAATAAAAACCTCTAATTTTTAACATATTTATGTAAGAAATATTTAAAGATTAAAAAGCAAAACTAAATTAAAATTGATTCATAATACCATACCAAAATACTTGAAGTTAACATACTAGCTTATATTTCCAGAGATTTTTCAAATTTTTCTGAAGTATTTTTGAAAATGGAAGGCAATTATTTTAATTTCCCTTATATCATTCAAAATTTCAGACTTTTAGGTAAAGCATTATTCAAATGAAATAAATGCCTATAAAACATATTTTGTTAATTCTTTTCTCATTCTAGACTCAATAATAAGTGATAGTTATCATTTATTGAGGACCTTTTTTGAACCATTTATTTGTATATGTGTGATCACTACATTTCCCAAATTGTGGGTTCACAAACAGACACTTTCCATTATCTTCAGAAACAACTTTCTTAAGATGAAACCTTATTCTAGCTCTCAAATGGATTTAAGACACACAATTAAATGGGTCCCACATAAGGCTAAAATTTTGCCTGAAAACTGTACTAATTCCTATCAGGAAGTCCATAAACCAGAAGAAGAAAATACGGAGAAAAATTATGATAAAGGGCCAAGTTTTTTAAAAAAGATGATTTTTTTAAGTAAAGAAAGAAAGGTTGACAAAGATGACAGCTGACTCTTAAACCTCTATGTCTCAACTTTTTTTTTCACTTCAAAATCCCTTGTCTTTGTTATTGTAAATAGTGCAGCAATTAACATATGTGTGCGTGTGTCCTTATAATAGAACCATTTATAATCCTTTGGGTATATACCCAATAATGGGATTGCTGGGTCAAATGGTATTTCTATTTCTAGATCCTTGTGAAAGGGGTTAATTATTGCAGGAGTACATTTAATGACTTTGTCACCCATCCTCTCTCATTCTCTCCTGCTCTATTGCCCTCCTACCTTCTGCCATGGGATGACACAGCATGAGGGCCACCACTAAATGCCAGCTCCATGCTCCTGGATTTTCCATCCTTTAGAACAATGAGCCAAATAGACTTCCATTGTTCATAAATTACTCAGTCTCTTTTGTTATAGCAACATGAAGTGGACAAAGGCATACAGCAATTCTCATAAATTATGATATTAAAATATTATTAAATACCAAAAATAATCTCCCTTAAGTCTGAAAATTTGGCTTTCTACTCAAAATTTTTTAATGCTTTTAGTTCCATTTCTAAGCCATCACAAAATTTAAAATATTCTAAGCAGCAATGGGCAGGACTGTCACTAACAGCAGAGTCCAAGTAATTCACGTCATCCATTCTTCCACCAGACTTTCAAGGCAAACTCCAGTCTGGCACCTTTATCATTTCCAATCTATGGCACCAACTTCCTCCCTTAGGCACACTTCTTCATTCTCTCCCAGAAGTCTACTTTTTCAAATGCCAAGTACTGTGAATGTTTGCTTTAGCAATAACTCAATACACATGTTCTGCTTCTCATTCTCCAGTGTTTCCAAGATAACCTCAACCCCTAACTCTGCAGCCTTCACATCCAACACATACGTCTAAGACACCACAAATTTGCAAACTACTAAATTTAATGAAGAAATAGCAGGTAGAAGATGGAAGCTGCTGATGAGGAAATACAAACCTAAAGACCCGATTTTCCCATAACCAGGAAAATTATTAGTATAGACTCAAGAAATTTAAAAGAGAAGAGAGGTTAGGAATGACAGTAATTGAGAAGGAAGGAAAGGTGCTATGATTTGAACGTATCCTCCAAAGTTCATGTGCTGAAAACTTAACCCCCAGTGCAATGGTGTTGAGAAGTGAAACTTTTAAGAGGTGATTTGGTCATGAAAGCTCTGCTTTCATGAATGGATTAGTGTAGTTATCACAGGAGTGGGTTTGTTATTTTGAGAGTGGTTTTGTTACTGTGGTTTTTTATAAAAGGAGGTTCAGCCCTCTCTTGCTCTCTTTTTATGTGATACCTTTACCATGTTATGATGTAGCAAGAGGGCCCTCACTAGACACCAGCTCTTCAATCTTAAATTTCCCAACATCCAGAACCATAAGGCTAATACACTTCTATTGTTTATAAATTACTCAGTCTGTTATATTCTGTTGTAGCAACACAAAACAGACGTAGACAAAATAATTACATGCACATCACCTCCCATCTCCTCAATAGGTTCCACATGGAAAGGATATCTCCAAGAGAATCTCCCTGCATGTTGGGGACTGACACTGAATATAAGAAACTAGTCTCTGCTTCTTGTTTCTTTTGCTAAGCCAATCTTACTCAGCACTGCCAGACTTCATAGAGGTAGCATGTGGCATAGCAAGATAGGAGAGAGTACAGCTCACCCTTGGTTTCCTGGGGTGACTTGTTTGGCATGGTGATAATTCCTAGGTCTCTTGTGGGCCTAGAGTAGGCTCTAGAAGGTAGTAGAAGGAATAAACTGGCCTGACAGCACCCAACTTCCCCAAAATGCAATAGTGCAAGGTAAAGTTACCTCACCAGCATAGTCTGTGGGGTATAGAATGGATTCCCCCTCCATTCGACAGTACACCACTGTGTCCCTATAGGATCATCTACCACAGAAGGCATGGAGGTGGGTGGTGAGATGGTGGCCCATCTGGGTGCTCTAGGAATATTTCATGTGACTAATTAAATGAACTCAAATCCCACATCATCTACACTGAATAAGCCAGTTGAATCTCAAGAGCTTTCTGGCACCAACACCAAGCAGAGATGCAGATCTGACTGAAGAATTGAGCAGCTCTGCTTTTTTCTCTGACCTGTACCTGCTGCTGTAGGCATATGTTTTATTCACCTCACTTTTATCCCTGCCTTCTCTCTCTTTCTAGTCACTTCTGGATTATTCCCACATGGATCTTGTTAAATTAGTGATGAGCCAAAGAGGAAAGGTTAAGACAGACTTTGAGAACAAGACAAAGCTCAGCTAAGAAACTGTGGACAGATATTTATTTAATTGGACTGAATGGATAGGAATTAGTCTAACTAGACTAAATAGTTCACCCAAAGAATATAGTTTAAATCAGAGAAGATTAAACTACTGCCAATCATCTCTATGTTTTCTACTGATGAGCAGAAATGAAGGCTTGTGCTAGACAGTCTTTAAGTTATCCCTCATGATGCCTGCCTCCTGGCATTCATCCCTGTATGATTCCCTCCTCTGGAGGGTGGGTGATACTTGTGATTTGCTTATACCCAAGAGAATATAGCAAAGATGAGGGAGTGTCACACTTATGGTTATGTTTCATTATGTGACCGACTTGCTAGCAGATATTTTCTAGTATCTCTTTCTCTCTGTTTCTGGCTTTGAAGAACCAAGATGCCATGAATCCCATAGCGGCAAGGAATTGAATTCTGCCAATAATCTGACTGACCTTAGAAGCAAGCTCTTCCCTAGTCAAACCTCCAAATGAGAAACCAGTCATGGTCTATACCTTGATTGTACCCCATAGAAGACCCAGAGACCTTTTCTCAGATGCCTGACCCACAGAACTGTGCAATAACAAATGTGTGTGATTTTAAGCTGCTAAATTTGTGGTTTGTAGCATAACATAGAATAAAACTACTACAAGACCCATAAATAAAATTTGATTTAAATTATAATAAGAATAGGAAGTTACATTTTTACCTAAACCTAACCTATTTTTCCAATTTATTATCACTAAACTGTATTTTATTCTGCCTTTACACCTTTGCTCAGATTGTTCCTGCATTCCTTCTGCCTATGCGTACTTCATAATTTCAGAATATCCTAGCCATCCTCAAGTATCCCAAATAACACCTAGTAATATCAACCTTCTCTGAACTCCTGATCCTCCAATACAATATTGAATAGCAGTTGTGGGAGTGGATACACTAAGCTCATTCCTAATGCTAGGGATAAAGTATCTGATCATCTACCATTGTGAATGTTAGCTATAGATTTTCATAGATGCTTTTTTAAAAAAAAATCAGATTGCAAAAGTTGTCTTTTCCTAGCTTTTCTAGAATATTTATTAGATTGGGTTATTGCATTTCCTCAAATATATTTTCTGCATTTTTAAAGTAATCTTTTGCTTTGTACTCTGTTTTGTGAATTTGGATGTTGACCTGCCTTCTTAGATTGGCGAAGTTCTCTTGGATAATATCCTGAAGATTGTTTTTCAACTTGGATTCATTCTCCCCATCACATTTAGGTATGCTGATCAAGTGTTGATTAGGTCTTTTCACATAATCCCATATTTCTTGGTGACTTTGTTCAATTTTTTTCACTCTTTTTTCTCTAATCTTACCTTCTCATTTTATTTCATTGATTTGATCTTCTATCTCTGATATCCTTTCTTCTGCTTGATCGATTCGGCTGTTGAAACTTGTGTACACCTCGAAAAGTTCTCATGCTGTGTTTTTCAGCTCCATCAAGTCTTTTCTGTTCTTCTCTAAGCTGGCTATTCTAGTTAGCATTTTGTCTAACTTTTTTTCAACGTTCTTAGTTTATTTGCATTGGGTTAGAGCATGGTCTTTTAACTCAGAGAAGTTTGTTATTACCCACCTTCTGAAGCCTGCTTCTGCCAATTCATCAAACGTGCTCTCTGTCTTGTTTTGTTCCCTTGATGGTGAGGAGTTGTGATCCCTGGGAGCAGAAGAGGTGTTCTGGTCTTTGATGGTTTCATCCTTTTTGTGCTGGTTTCTTCCCATCGTTGTGGATTTATCTCCATTTGATCTTTGAAGTTGGTTATTTGGGAGGAATCTCTGAGTGGACACCCTGTCTGTTGAGGTTGGAGCTATATCTTTTTTGCCTGTAGAGGTACTGTGGGGCTGTCTCAGATTCAGCCAGGTTGCTGGGCAGGTGGTCCTTTCCTGGAGTTTGTTTGCAGGTGAGATTACCTCTGCCTTCCCAATGGCGTCTCTCCTTCCTCAAGCTCGATCTTCCCTGTTGGGGTCAAACTGGTGTATTTGCTGCCAAGCTCTCTAGCATGCGGGCTTCAGTTTGAGTTTTGTAGGGGTGGGGCCTGCCAGGCCTTATGGCCTGTTTCCCTGCTTTCAACTCTTACTCTTTCTGTGGGAACCGGTCTGTCCCCCTGGTGTTAGTCCAAACTTGCTAACAACTTGTGGCATCCAGCAGGAGCCATGGCTCAGATTTGCACCGACAACCCACGGTGCCCCTCAGTCTGGCAGGGCTCTCGTGGATCGTGGGTTGCAGGAGGGATGAGGTAAGCACAGAATCTGAATTGGAGCACCGAGGGGGTGAAGTCCCCAACCCTCCAAACCGGCTGCACATTCCAGGTGGGAACGCACCCCACCCTGTCTCGGTTTGCCCTCCCTGGGCAGCTCTCACCCCGTGGCTCCTTCCCTAGGCTATTTTCAGTGCCCTACCAGTCCCACCGAAGTGAACCCAGCACCACGCTTGGAATCGTGAAGTCCTCTAGCCCCCCGCACCTCATTTGCTGGGAGCTGCATTCTGGTGTTGCCTCCTCTGGGACATCTTGACGCACCCTCCCCCACCCCGCCACTAGATACAAAGTTTTCTTTGTGAAAAAATCTTTTTTATTATAAATTAAATGTCTCCAATAAATGCAGAACTACTCACATTTTCTATCTCTTCTTTACTAAGTTTTGGTTAGTTGAAATTTTAAAGGAATTTGTCTATTTAATTTACACTCTCAAATTTGTTGCCATTAGGTTGTTTATAATATTTTATTATTTTTTACACTCATAGGATCTGTGGCTATATCCCTTTCATTCCTAATATTGGTAATGTGTGCTTTCTTCCTTTTTCTTTGTTACTCAAAAAAAGGAATTAATGATTGATAAAGATGAGATAATGAAAGAAGGCAAACTTTTAAAGAAGTTTAAAAGTGAAAAGGGAGGAAAAATCACAAAGGTTAATATTTCTTCATCATTTACTATGTGCCAGGCTGTGTACTAAATTCTTACCTTTAATCTCCATACTATAATTATATAAGTGGGTGACATGGTTTTTCTGTGTCCTCACCCAAATCTCATCTTGAATTATAACTCCCGCAATTCCCATGCATCATGGGAAGTACCCAGTGGGAGGTGATTGAATTATGGGCGCGAGTCTTTCCTGCGCCTTTCTCATGACAGTTAATAAGTCTCATGAGATCTGATGGTTTTAAAACGAGGAGTTCCCATGCACAAGCTTGCTTTCTTTGTCTGCTGCCATCCACACAAGACATGACTTGCTCCTCCTTGCCTTCTGCCATGATTGTGAGGCCTCCCTAGCCATGTGGAACCATAAGTCAATTAAACCACTCTTCCTTTTATAAATTGCCCAGTCTTAGGTATGACTTTATCAGCAGCATGAAAATGAACTAAGACAGTGAGTCTTATTACTTTCACAAATGTATGAATTTAAGCTGTAAAAAAATAGTGACTTGCTTAAAATCATTCAGTGAAGAAGCACTGCAATAAGTAAAAGAAACTAGAGGCTTAAAATAAATGTTTTTAAATAAACAAAAGAGTGATTTAGTTTGAAAAAATATATGAAAAGATTTTAAAAGATAAATACACCCAAATGGTATCAGTGTTTTTCTCTGTATGGAGTAATTTTTATTTTATTTTTTAAAATTTTATTTTTCCCTTCTACAATGAGCATAATCAAAAAAAATGTCTTTTATAAAGAGAAAACTATTAAGTCAGAGAAAATTAATTATGTTTTCAAGCAGGGCAGGGGGAACAAGGGCAAAGTGCTGCCATTTGAGAAACCAGGATCAAGAAGCAATCATTCATTCATTCAACAAATGTTTATTGAATTTCTACTTTGTTCTAAGAATGGAAAAAAAGAGAATGAACAAAAGAAGACAGGATAATTTAGAAGGGGGAGGAATGAAGTAGAGAGAATTCCCATGAAGTGATCTCATTCTTATTAAAATAGAAAGTGAAGTCTGTGAGTAAATGTGAGCGTGGAGGTGAGTCTAGGACCTTAAGTACGTACACAAAAGTCAGAAAGGATCACTGTGGTTTGCTTTGAAACCCAGAAGCAAAAGTAGAGAGGAAAGAAAACAGAGGCTGTCCAGAGTTGAAGAATGTCAAGATGAGAAGGCAAGGGTCAAGAAGATAAATGAATTTTGAAGCCAGATTGACCTTTCATTTCTTAAAACTCCAATGTGGAAGTTACTATGGATGAGTGGAGATAAAGAAGAAGATTCTGGAGTTTAATTATAGGATGGGAGTGGAAGGCAGAGTCCTGAAACAAAACAAAACAAAAATACTGGATGCAGGTAGATGGCATGGAGTCCAAAATAATGCTGTTAAGTGGTAATTAATGAGCAACAGTCTGGAAGCTCACCAAAGCTATTTGTGGAAACTGCATTTATTCAATTTATAGAGTTCTAACTTAATTGGCGAGAAGACCGTGATCCATCTCTCTCTG
The DNA here is from genome assembly GCA_963574635.1 of Cheracebus regulus. Classification (NCBI taxonomy): domain Eukaryota; kingdom Metazoa; phylum Chordata; class Mammalia; order Primates; family Pitheciidae; genus Cheracebus; species Cheracebus regulus. Next base: position 63,201 of record CAUYQU010058089.1, read on the forward strand.
ACACTCAGATAAATTTGAAGCTATCATTTCATGGTATAATCAGAATTTTGAGACAACTTAGAAATTATATTCTGAAGTTTCAAATGTTATTAACATTCTTGACGAAAGTCTCCCATCTCTAGTGAATACAGTACATTTTTGTTGTGAGGCAAATGGGTGTGAAGCACACGGCACTCCTCCTGTGTCTCCCATTCTGCTTCAGTTAGCTCATCCATCAATTAAGAGGACACACTTAAACTGTTCAAAGACAGTCCAGAAGTCCTTAGCCTAGGACGGTTCAGCCAAACTGCTGTGCTGCTGTTCTGGCTATAGCCCTTACCCAGGCGGAATTCACCCAGTGCCGGAGGTAGAGAGACACTGCCTTATTTGTTTTGGCAATAATTGTCTCCCTGCCCTGAAAGAGCCCCTAAAATTGCTTCTATGTTTAGAAACAAGATTACTCTGTTGAGGCTGCTGGTCAAAGAGTCTCACCTCCTTATAGAAGTCTGTTATTCCTAGGGCTCTATTTCCTAATTTCAGCCTTGGTGGTGCTTGGTTGATGAACAGGCATTTGTTCTACACAGACAAGGACACAGGAAGCTTTATGAGCATGTGTGCCGGAGGAGGTCACTATGGCTACTTCCTATGGGAACATCAATTGTGTGGGCTTTATTGCCTCCCAATTTCTCTGACTAAACATTATGACAGATTCAAGTTTCTGCTGGCTTTGATTGAATAAGGAGGACAATTTAACTGTTAAAGAAAGTGGACTTCAAGCCAATAGATTAAAAAGTAAATCCAAATTTTATAATTTTCAGTTACTCACATGGAGAAGAAAAGTTAAGCATTGATGCTTCGTGAGCATCTCTGTGCAGGGGAAGCAGCGGTTTCTTGGTCATCCATGTGGAATCTCTTCTCTATGTGTCACAGAAAACCTTCAAAACATTCCAAGCTGCCGTAGCAGCCAGGGCCTTTCTCAGTACACTTCTAACTCACTCTTCAATCCCTGATCTAAATCACCCACAAGTTAATACTTGGGTCCTCAGTAAACTCTTCCCATTAATTTAATCTAAACCCAGAATTTTAAAATCCCAGATAGCTGATTCATTATTTACATTAACCATATGCTCGCTGGCTTTACACCACGAAATCACCCTTGTTATTTAAGGAGGTGAGGCAGTTTTATACACAGACTGACTGTAGAGATTTTGTATTTTATCATGACCAGTTTCAATTTATTGTCCCTCTAAGTTATGATGAATAAAAGTCATACTCATTGCCTTAAAGAGAAGATTTGTCTTCCAAAAGAAAATCTCAGCAGATTAATGTAAGACTTTCCATGCCAAAATTAAAGCCAGATAGATTTGTTTAAATTTTAAAATGAAAAATGCGTTGCCTCTTTTTTTTTTTCCTGCCCCGAATCAGCATGAAAGCTTCTCCTCACACAATGTTCCTCCATCAGCAACTCTACTTTACCAAATAGCCCCAAGGCTATGGAGTCATCATTGACTTCCCTCTCCAGTACAGCGGTCAACCCTGATGACTTTACTTTCAGAATGTGTCCACAGCCTGATGACTTCTCATCACCTCTGTTGGTCCTACCTTGACCTATGCCACCACTCTCTGTGACACACTGGATTATTCTCAGCATTATCCCACTTGGTCTTCTTGCTTCTATTTCTTTTCTCTCCATTCTCCTATTGAGCAGGTCATGTCACTCTTCCATTATTCTAAGGGCAAAAGTCTTTCACTTGATTCCCATCTGATCAATGACTTCTACCAATTTCTCTCTTACTCATCCCGCTCCACTCTCATGGCTGCTCCTCAGTCGTATCAAGTGTTCTTCCCCAGGGCCTTTGCACATGCTGTTCTCTCAGCCTGGAATGTTCTTCCTCCAGATGACCACATGGCTTATTTCCTTTCTTCCTTCTGGTGTCTTCCCAAATGCTACTCAACAAAAGAAGCCAAATCACACCCCCAACCTGTATAAAGTAGTTACAGCTGCCCACTACGTTGCACCCTCTCAGCTTGCCCTGCTTTATTTTCGCTTTATAGCAATTATCACCCCCTCGACTTATGCCATATTTATTCACTTACCGTATGTCTCCTCCAACACCTGGACCACAGAAGTCATTCAGTAAACAGTTTTTGAGTAAATAGTGCTGATAATCATAATAAAGACCTCTGTGGTCCCTGGATTTCCTACAGAGCAGTAGTAAGAGAGATAGCAAGATGCAAACAGCATCTTCAACATAACAACCATGGCCGATCACCCAACAGGAAGCAAGAATTTCTGTGGAAGCGTAAGACAAAAACGAAAATGAGCTACACTAACTTAATAAACTTTAAGCCTAAAGGAATATAATTATTTTAAAACTTGATGATTTGATTTGAACCTGAAATACATTTAAATATATAAAAAATAATAAATAAATCTATCTCCTACTACGAATTTTGAATATCAGTGCAAACCTGAACCAATCTGATGCTTGTCTTATCTCTTGAACAAAATGCTGCAGTCTTTGAGAAGACATTCATGGCTCCTGTGAAGCAGCAAGCGTTACACTCATTCTTTTCAGGCATGTCATCTTATGTGCCTATTGATATTTGTCTGCTGGAGTAGATTTTTATTTTCTTTTTGGTTTTTTGCTTTTCTTTACTCCTGGCCACAATCCAGACCAAGCAGATACATATTTGGGGCTCATCAGTCAGGGGTTGGTTTTAGCTATAGGGAACGTCACCCAAACAAGACTTTGATAGAATAGACTTGGGTTCTAAAGCCAATTCCTCATTTCTAACTGATATTTTGGGGAATCTAGAAAATAAAAGAACTAGTGAATGTGAGGTAAGACAGATTTTTTTTTAATCCACAAAAAATAAGTTTCTAGGGTTAAATACCTTCTTGTCAGTGTCTTGAATCCCTTCAAACTGAAATAAAAGCCATAAATGCAACCTCAATAATCATTCGTACCTAAAGCTGGGAAATAATTGTGCTGGGTAAGCAAGTGAGAACTTAGCCATACTCTCTTCAGGAAGACCCAGAAACTCAAGAATCTAGAACTGAAGAAGGAAATGTGGGTACTTCAAGTTGTTTCCTAAGGGAACTCTCTCTCACACTGATTTTATCCATGAGAATAGTGTTCCTTAACCCCTACACTACTGCTATGGTAACAGTAGTAGGGTTACTACAACAATAGTTACCTTCTACTGAAATAGCTATTATCTGCTCAACTTGGTGCAAATTATTTTATGTACATGTTACATTTAGTTCTTGTAATGATGTTATGAAGTAAATTTTATTTTCTCCATGCTATCAATGAGGATATTCAGCCCTAAATAAATTAAATAACTTGCCCATGATCACAAACGTACTAGGTTGAGCAATATGAAAGGGCTGACATTCCACAATATTTTAGCCACCTCACATGGTGGTTTCACATGGTCAGACCCTGGTGAGTGGCACAGGCTGTCCAGGTTGGGCCTGATCTGTAGTCAGACACTATGTCAGATACTTCCCAATGAACCAGAGACAATAGAAAACCTATCATGGGCATGCGTAATGCCACATTTTAATAAAGTCATTTGTCTCTTCATACTAACTTCAATTACAAAGATATTTGAAACTAATTGATTTTATAAACTGAATTTAGCCTGCATTTTTTTTTTTTGAAATGGAGTCTCACTTTGTCTCCTAGGCTAGAGTACAATGATGTGATCTCAGCTCACTGTAACCTCCGCCTCCTGGGTTCAAGCAATTCACCTGCCTCAGTCTCCAGTAGCTGGGATTACAGGTGAGTGCCACCACACCTGGCTATTTTTTTTTTTTTAAGTAGGGACAGGGTTCATCATGTAAGCCAGGATGGTCTTGATCTCCTGATCTTGTGATCTGCCCGCCTCAGCCTCCCAATAGTCTGCACTTTTATGTAATCACCTCTTTGTCCTTACGGGAAATCTAGGTTAAGAAAAATTTCTTGGTACTGTTTGACAGACTTTAAACATTATTCACCCCCATGACATCTATTTATTCTGAGTAATACCATTAAGAATCTCTTACAACAATCCGTCCCTAAAAGGAAAGTTATGTTGTGTAACAATAGCAAAGAATGCATATAAGATAAGCTGGCTAAAGAGATCTCTGCAGATTTATGCCATCACAACAACTGACAGGGTTTAATTTAATCACTCAGGCATTTCTATTAAGCTGGTGTAGGCTGAAAGAACAACTTTTAAAGAAACTCATAAAATATTTCTGATTTGGAATGGACTTAACTGACTTCACCATCAAGTATTTTTCTAGTGTCTAATATTGGAAGATTCTAATGTTCATTGAATACCAAAGCACAATGTGTATCTTAATGTATCTAGTTAATAGCATCTGATGATAAGAAACATCTGCCAACAAAAACTGGAAAATTTCATGGGAAAAAAAAAACTTATTCTTACAAAGTGGCTCAGAACCTGTTAAAAAGATTACCACGTGGGTCTTTCTGTTATTTTTCTTTCAAAAAAATTATTTGCAAATTAGAGTCCACAAAATTCTTTCTATATGAAGAATTTTACAAAGCAGTTAACATTTGCTCATTTATATATGTATGTAAGAACTGTTATAAGAATTTTAACTCAATCTCCTTTATTTTTATAACATGTCTGAGCAAAACCACCAAGTGCTTTATTACACAGCTGCAGTGATTTCTATCCTTTGGTTGTTCACATCAATGAGTGCAGGTGGAATGAACAAATAACTATTGCTTTTTGACTAAATATTACCTGGGATTAAAAATCTGACCTTCCTGACAGATTATTCATCCTTTCTGCCTGAGAGATGTTAACTTCTAGAGAGAGATCTCTTTACTTTAGTTTCTCTAAGAATCCAGTGGACTGCATAACAAACATTATTTCCTGACATAAAATAGGCCTAATTCATCATCTTAAGTTTTAACATGTGAATTTAGGGTCACTTACTTCTAATTTAATAAAATATAAAAATATGAATGCTTAATCATTAGCTAACTGAATTCTAGACACCATCTTAAATGAATAGCTTCTATGTAGAAGTCCAGTATGGGGTAAAATATTATAATTATAGGTATGCAAATTAATAAAATTAATAAAATCAATTTGAATATCAAATCACAGAAAAAGGTAAGAAATTACATCTAAATTTTGAAGAAATATGTATTTTCTCACTGTGGACCTCCCTAGTATAGCCCAACATATTAAAAGTGTTTTGGGGCCAGGCACGGTGGCTCACGCCTGAAATCCCAACATTTTGGGAGGCCGAGGCGGGTGGATCATGAGGTCAAGAGATCAAGACCATCCTGGCCAACATGGTGAAACCCTGTCTCTACTAAAAATACAAAAAAATTAGCTGGGTGTGGTGGCGTGCACCTGTAGTCCCAGCCATTCAGGAGGCTGAGGCAGGAGAATTGCTTGAACCCAGGAGGCGGAGGTTGCAGTGAGCTGAGATTGCACCACTGCACTCCAGCCTGGCACCTGGTGACAGAGCGAGACTCTGTCTCAAAAAAAAAAAAGTGTTTTGGATTCAATTTTTGTACATTTACATCATCAACTTCAAGTCCAAGTCTGACCCATTTTACAAAGAATATGTTTTATCCTGTATTTGATCATTAAAATGAAGTTTCAAAAAGTAATTGAAAGAAAACTACAAGATAATGTAAGGGACACTTTAAGCTTAGCTTGCAAAATATAATTTAACACTGTATCAGATCAACCTTTTCAGATGTCTTTCTACTGCTATTAGCTGTATCCTAAACAAGCCAAAACAGAGCTAATTTATGTTATATCCTCATCTCTATGCAGAACGATACAATAAACTTAGAAGAACTTGTTTCAGAAGCAGAAATGATTACTACCAAAAAGTAAAAAGGGAGAAAAGAGAAGCCCTCCTAAAAATCTTTTTGTTTTGAATGTTGGCATAGTTACTAAAGAGAAATTTATGTTTTGAAGACTTTTTCTTAGATGTTAAATACTGGGGCCAATTGTGGTGGCTGAAAGAAGAATAAGATTGATGAGGAATTTCTTTTATAAACATCTTTTCAAGTCCCATACTTGCTATTATTTCCCTTCTACCTACATTAAACTTAAAATTGGCTATATGTATAAGTTTTTTTTATCACTTAAGCTAATTTTAATCATAAAGCTTCATATATAGCCATAGGTGGAATTTAATTTCTGAATGTTCAGCCAAAGTCTAAATTTAAATTCATATTTTAAATATATCTTGTGGGCAAGCTACATAAAATAAGTAAATTACTGAATAATCTAGAGAGTATAAATAACAGAATTGTGTTTAATTAATTTAGTACTAGAATGGCATTCATATTCCTGGCATCTCCTGAATATTATGCTAGAAGAGTTTTTGTTTGAACACTAACAATTCAAGAATATTTCAAAAAAGTGCAATTAGAAACCATTTAGTCCAACAGTCTGTTTTTAACAATGAGAAAATTGACTTCCAGAGATTTTGAGTGCACTGCATGAGGTCATATGGTTGTTAAATTAAGTATAGCCTAAAGATGCCTCCTTATGTATTTTAAGTTAGGCCTAAAAGCTTCTCCATACATAGTGAACTATCACCTAACTGGAAGCGTGAACAGACTGCACCTACTCTTATGATGAATAGCAGAGTCTCAGCCAATCATAGCAGCTGGATTTTGGCCAATCACAGGCAGCCAACTCTTTAAATCAGGTACAAATAAGGCAAACACTGTGCTCTAACCAATCCAGCTCTTTTTCTTTACCTTGCTTTCATTTTCCATATGCCACTTTCCTTTTTCTGTCCATCAATGTTATCTGATCATGTGGCAGTTCCTAAGTCACTCTGAATCTACCCTGGTTCTGGGGACAATCCAATTTGTGAATCATTCTTTGCTCAGTTAAACTCTAATTATATGTAATTTGCCTAAAGGTTTTTTTTATTTTATTTTAACATAGCTAATTAATAGCAAAGTTGAGACTATCATCCAGGTCACCTAACTAAAATTCCATTGCACATTTGGTGGCATCAGGCTTATGTCCAAAAGGCTATGAAAATAAATTGATCCCTTTAAAGAAGTTTGCAAAGGGTGTTCCTTGGAGCTCTACTGCTCCTTCAAGTGATGCCAGGGATCACAGGCAAAAAGGAAGACGTGCCACTGCATATTCACTTTAATCTAAGCATTTTCTCTGTTTCTCTGTTTTATATAGTGTTCTTTTGAATACTATTTATGTTTTAGAAGATTCTCCTACCACACAAAAAAAGAAGGTTTGAAAATTAGTTCCCAATCCCTGGTTTCAGATAGTGAAACTAAAACTCTTCTGCTACCAATACCTAAAAGTGATGAGTAAAATAAAATCAGCATTCTTTTAAGGGTTTATGTCACTTTTTAAAAATATCCCATGTCCAAAACATGGAGATACTGAAATAAATCTCTTGGAAATGATTGTCCTTTCATCAAATGTATAAATGGAGTACCAGAAAAAGAGAACAAATGAGGTAGGGAATAACAATATTTCAGAAACAAAGGTTGAGAAGTTTTCAGCATAGAAAATTAGAAAGCACAATGAGTCTTAAGCAGAATTAAAACAAAATGAAACACAAACCTCAGTATATGAGGTAATGACTTCACAATACCAAAGGTAAGGAGAAATTAAGTGTGAGAAAAGATAGATTGCCTATAATAGCAGACTTCCTTTTCTTATTTTATTTTATTTTTTGAGTCAGGGTCTCACTCTGTCACTCATGCTGGAGTGCAGTAGTATGATCATGGCTCACTGCAGCCTCTGCATACCAGGTTCAAGAGAGTCTCTTCCCTTGGGCTCCCAAGTATCTGGGACTACAGGCATGTGCTACCACTCCCAGCTAATTTTTGTGGACGTTGGATTTCGCCACGTTGCCCAGGCTGGTCTTTAGCTCCTGGACTTAAGTGATCCACCTGCCTCAGCCTCCCAAAGTGCTGGGATTATAGGCAAGGAGTCACCATGCCCACTCAATAGCAGACTTTCAACAGCAACAATAGGCCATAAAACAATGGAGCGATTTTCAAAGTACTGATAAAATAACTGATATCTGAGGATATTGTCATGAGTAAGGATAAAATAACTTTATTCTATCTCCAGTGCAAACTCTATTTCTTACAAACCCTCACTGAAATGTCATACTTGTTGAAGAAGGAAACTGAATTCTGATGAAGGAAATTGAATTCCATAGAAGTGTAGGCAGAGGTTATTACACGTATGGGTAAATATAAGTAAGGTGTCAATCTGTTCAGAATGTTTTTAACAGAATATCATAAACAGGGTGGATTGTAAGAACAGAAATTTATTTCTCATTGTTCTGAAAGCTGGGAAGTGCAAGGTCAAGGTGACGGCAGATTATCTAGTGAGGACTTGCTTCAGATTCTAGACGGCATCTTCTCACTACATCCTCATGTGGCAGAAGAGGGCAAGGGAACTCTCTGGGGTCTCTTTTGTAAGGGCACAAATCCCATTCCTGAGGGCTCCATGCTCATGAACTAATAATATCCCAAAGGCCCCTCCTCCTGACATGATCACACCTGGAGTTGGGATTTCAACATACGAATTTTTAGAGACACAAACATTCTGTCTATGGCACATGGACTTTGTAAAATAATAAATGTAATGATTCATATAATGGTATAAAAATAATGTGAAATTAAAATGCTGTAAAGCAGCAATATGGTAGTCAGTTTTGCTTTCTGCAGATTGAGTTACCTATGGCCAGTTGAAGTCAGAAAATACTAAGTGGATAATTTCAGAAATAGACAATTTATCGTTTTAAGTTGCATGTCATTCTGAAAATGTCTGGCACTATTCTGCTCCATCCCACCCAGGACAGGAACTATCCCTTTGTTCAGGTATCCACATCGTCCTTTAGTCACTTAGTAGCTGTCTTGATTATCAGATCAATTCTTTCAGCATCAGCGTGCTTGTGTTCGAGTGACTCTTATTTTAATTAATAATGGTCCCAAACTGCAAGAGAACAGTGATGCTGGCATATAATTATAATTGTTCTAATTTATTATTGCTGTTGTTAATATCTTGCTGTGCCTAATTTATAAATTAAACTTTATCATAGTATGTAGGAAAAAACATAGTATATAAAGTATTTGCTATTATCCAGGGGAGGCAGGCATCCACTGGGAGTCTTGGAGTATTCTCTGTGAATAAGGGAAAACTACCCTGCATAAAATGAGAGGGAGGTGATCAGAATTGAATCTTGCATATTTTTAAAGAAGACACAAGTAGTAATTAACATTAAACTTTTATAAGTCAAACATTCATGTTAAACATGTAAGATGTAACCACTGAAAGAATAAAAATAAAATACATAAGTTTCAACCTGGAAAGAGGGGAAAGTAAAGAAATGTTAGTAAATTAATTGAATAAAAGTAAAGGAAAAATATAAAGCAAATACAAAACAAGATAAATAATAAAGTAAAAGTTTCATTAGAATCAAACAAATATTTTATCAATTATAATAAGTAATCAGACTGTATGCTAGCTAAAAGATTTTGATTGAAATTATCTAACCATGCGATGTTCAGAAGAGACATACCATAAAGAAACAAAATAGCTGAAACTAAAGAAATGAAAAAGGTAAAACACAAGAACTCTAACAAAAGCAATTTGGAATAGCTATGCCCTTGGCCAAAGAAATAAATTTTAATGAAAATATATATTGCTAATGATAAAGGTAAACTCCACTGTGATGGCTAATATTGAGTGTCAACTTGACTGGATTCAGGGATGCAAAGTATTGTTCTTAGGTGTGTCTGTAAGAGTGTTGCCAAAGGACATCAACATTTGAGTCAGTGGACTGGGAGAGGCAGAGCCCCCTCAATCTGGGTGGGCACCATCTACTCAGCTACCAGCACAGCTAGAATAAAGCAGACAGAAGAAAGTGGAATGCAGAGATTTGCTGAGTCTTCTGGCCTTTATCTTTCTCCTGTGCTGGATGCTTCCTGCCCTCAAACATCGGATTCCACATTCTTCAGTTTTTGGACTCTTGGACTGACACTAGTGATTTGCCGGGGGCTCTCAGGCCTTCACCACAGACTGAAGGCTGCACTGTCGGCTTCCCCACTTTTGAGGTTTTGGAACTCCGACCGGTTTCCTTGCTCTTCAGCTTGCAGACAGCCTATAGTGGGACCTCACCTTGCCATTGTGTGAGTCAATACTCCTTAATAACCATTCCTTCATATACTCACCTAACCTATTAGTCCTGTCCCTTTAGAAAAATCTAACACATCTGCTAATGTTTTTTTAAAAGAAAACATTTATCATGGCAGGTTAAAAATTCTTGGCCAGGTGCGGTGGCTCACGCCTGTAATCTCAACATTTTGGGTGGCTGAGGTGGGCGAATGATGAGGTCAGGAGCTCCAGATCATCCTGGCTAACACAGAGGAACCCCATCTCTACTAAAAATACAAAAAATTAGCCAGGTGTGGTGGCACTCACCTGTAGTCCCAGCTACTCAGGAGGCTGAGGCAGGAGAATTGCTTGAACCCAGAAGTTGGAGGTTGCAGTGAGCCTAGATCACGCCACTGCATTCCAGACTGGTGACAGTGAGACTCCATATCAAAAATAAAAAAAATTATTGTATTCAGGGGATAACATAGCCTCAAAATATATAAACAAAAATTGAGAGAATTATATAGAAATATTGACAAATTCATATGGCTAGAAATTTCAATGCAATTTTTCCATGAATATCTTTATCAGGTAAAAAATTAATAAGGACAAAAATATATAAACACAATTAGCAAGATTGATTGACATAATATAGTATAAATAAGACAGCACAGTGGCTCATGCCTATAATAGCAGCACTTCAGGAGGCTGAGGTGGGAGGATTGTTTGAGCCCTGAAGTTCAAGACCAACCTGGGCCACATAGAGAGGTTCTGTCTCTATTAAAATTTTAAAACAAAAAATAAATAAATTAGTTTGGCATGGTGGCAGCTACTTGGGAGGCTGAGGTGGAAGGATCACTTGAGCATGAGAGGTAGACGCTATAGTGAGCTGTGATTGCACCACTGCACTCCAGCCTGTGCAACAGAGCAAGACCTTGTCTCTAATAATAATAATAATATTCATAAATCTCTCCACATAGGAAATTTAGATGCGAACTTTTTTTCAAAATCTATGGATATCATGGGTTGAATTTGTGTCCCCTCCAAAAGTCATATGTTGAAATCCTAACTTCCAGTGTCTTACAATGTGGTTGTATTTGGAGACAGAGTCTTTAAAGAGGCAATTATGGTTAAATTAGATCATTAGGATAGACCCTAATATGACTGGTATCTTTATAGGAAGAGAAGATCAAGACACAGAGAAGACAAGGTTAAGACCATGTGAAGACAGAGCAAGAAGACTGCAATTCTCATGCCAAGGAGAGAGGATTCAGAAGATCCAACCCAGCTAACACCTTTATCTCAGACTTCTGGCATCCATTACTATTAAAAAATAGATTTCATTTGTTTAAGCTACCAGCCTGTGGTATTTTGTATCATGGCATTTCTAGCAAAATACAGTGAATAATTTAAAACAATTACCCAGGTATTAGACTAAAATGCAAATTTTCAAATAGAAATAAATAATAATAGTAGAATTTTCTTACCAAAAGAGAATTTATAACAATTTTGTAATACAGTGAGAAAGAAAAGACATATTGAAAATATTTAAAATTTTAAAAATTAAATTTAAAATATTAAAAGTCATGCACTTAGACTTTTGTGGTTCAGAGAATACATCACTTTGAACATTAGAATATATTTAAATGTAATAATAAAATCATTGTAAATCACACCTTGTGGTAAGCAACTAAAGCATTACTTAGAGAAAGATGCATATAAGTTTAGTGTTCAATTCAATAAGGTAAATAAAGATAAATGAAGAAACAATGAAGTAATAATACAAACAGAAATTCATGATACAGAAGACAAAGCAGCCAACAAATGCTTCACTGGTGAGTTCTCATATTTGTGAAGAAAATTTACTTTCAAGTTTAGAAATAAGAGAAAGAAAAAAGGGAAGGGAAGAAGATAGGGAAATAGTAAGATCTCACACTCTTTCTGGAATGTTCCATCACACATCCATATTCATCTGTTAATGTCTGCCTTAATAAATAAAAGTTAGGCCTGGCATGGTGGCTCACTTGTATAATCCCAGCACTTTGGGAGGTTGAGGCAGGTGTATCATCTGAGGGCAGGTGTTCAAGACCCACCTGGCCAACATGGCGAAGCCCTGTCTCTACTAAACATACAAGAAATTAGCCAGGTGTGGTGATTCACTCCTGTAATCCCAGCTACTCAGGTGGCTGAGGCAGGAGAATCACTTGAATCCAGGAGGCAGCAGTTGCAGTGAGCCAAGATTGTGTCATTGCACTCCAGCCTGAGTGACAGGGTGAGATTCTGGCTCAAAGAAGGAAAGAGAGAGAGAGAGAGAGAAAGAGAGAGAGAGAGAGAGAAGGGAAGAAAGAAAAAAGGAAGGAAGGAAGGAAGGAAAGAAATCAAACTTGGTAATATCTCTTCTGTGAAGTTTCTCTGAACTTTTCAAATAGTTACCCATGCTCTATGCCACCATTTTATCTTATAAATACTTTAAATATCCTGTCCAGAAAACTATATTATAATGATTTGTTTTCATGGCTGTCATATCTCCCACAGTGGCACTCATAGAAAATAATGTTAAATTTCCCAGTGTTTAAAGAAGTGTGTGGCTTTCAACACATGGTTGAAGATAAAATCAATTAATAAATAAAGACTGAAGACCTTGAGGAAATTTACAGTGTGGCCAAACATACACCTCCATACTTTATTTCTTCATGTTAAAACTCCAAATTTCTTCAAATATTAATTATAAGACAAATTACAGAGGCTTCAGTATTCTAGTTTCCCTCTTTTGATGACTATTCTGCTTTATATTACTGATTTTAAAACTACCTCCAAAATATAGGGTCGAAAACAACATTCATCGTTTTATTTTTTTACTCTCTTTCACGGTTTCTGTTAGACATTCAGGAAAGGGTCCTCTGGGTAGTTCTGGCACAGTCTCTTTTAGTAGGCTGCTGTCAGATGGTGGATAGAGCTGGAGAAGCTGGGAGCCAACCAGTCACCATCTTTTCCTCTCTTTGTCTCTCTCCTTCTACCCCCATCCTCCATGTGGAATCATGTTGTCTCTCCATATGGACTAGCAGCATAGAAGCCCCAGGACACTGAAAATGCTTTCAGACTTGATAAGGACTCCAACATGAATTTTCCAGGGAAGTTTTTTTTTTTTTTCTGATCTATTCTCAGAAGACATGAAGTGTCACCTCCAGCACAATATATTGGTTATAAGGGAGTCAATAATTTGCCTGGATTCAAGGAAAGGGAAATTAGACACTGTATCTTAAGAAGGTTGTCCCAATATTCTAGAAGAACACATGAGGCAGCCACACTGTTTTCTAGCCACAAAATATCAGATCCCTCTCACAGACAAAATCCACTCAGTCCCACCCAAAACCTACAAATTCTCATCCCATTATACTCAGGCTTGTAGGGGACCTTGTCATCTAATCAGATTGTACACTCAAGGCTGTTCAGGTGACATTCCTCAGGTACAGCAAGTTGCATATTATTACTCTCAATCTAAAGACTGGTGAACTAAAAAGACAAGTCATCTGACCTTTTCTACACATTCCTTAGATACAGTAAGTTACATGCTATTATTCTCAGTCTAAAGACCAGTGAACTAAAAAGACAAGTCATTTGCCCTCCTCTACACATTCAGCATACAATGGTGAGACGGGTATAGGATAACTATTAATAAACAGACAAAAAGGGGGAGAGAATGTACTGTGCATGAAGCAATTCTGCAATCTTCCAACTGCACACATCTTGCCAGTTCCTTGATGGGGGCTCACTTCTAATATCTGGGAATTATTCTCCATGGTTCCTAGCTCTTCCTTGTGAATTATTCTTTCTTTTCTATACAAAAGGGTCTTGATCTGAGATCTCTGCTTCCTGTCCTTCATAGGTGGAGTCCAAATGCCTCCTTTAGGTCAAGCTTCTGGTGTGTCCCTTAAAACAATTTATTTTTAAAAATTTGTAGGACTTTTTAAAATAAATCATATTGGGGTTCACTCTATTACATATAAGCACAGTCTCTTTGAGCTAAGACTTTAAGATTCTTAGAAGTTGTATTATTATGGAAGGTATGGCATTTGAAAGGCATACCCTCAGGATCCTTAAAGGTACTTTTCTTTGTCTGTAAGGTTTTATAAAGTACCACTTTAGATCTTTTAAAGATTTTAACAAAAACTCTAAATTTTACCTAATCTTTTTACTGACACTCTTTGTTTGAAAACATTTTGCTGGGGAAAAAAAAAGAAAGAAAGAAAGAAAAAGAAAAAAAGGCTAGTCTTCACCCTTTACGTTACATATCCTCCAAATTCTACTCAAAAGCTCAATAGTATGCTCTTTAGTTCTACCCTCTCTTCTCCTCGGGAACCCTCAATACTCCACTTGGAAATCTTAGCTATCACTGAGATCATTAGGTTGATTTCCTCTTTTCCATGTTACTGCAAAGAATAGTCCTGCTAAACTTCCTACCCAATGACAGGACTCTCAGCTTCCAATAACATTTCCTTCACTTTCTCTACGCCCTTACTGACCGCTTCCTAAGGCTGTTAGGCTTCTAACACTTTTCTGGAGGCCCTTCCAATTTTTACTAAAATGCTCTTTGAGATCAAGTTCCTATCTTCCACACAGTACCAAAACCAATGCAACATATTTTAGATTTTTGTTACAGCAGCACCTGACATCCAGGTGTCAAATTCTGTCTCCGTGTATTAGTCTGTTCTCACACTGCTGATAAAGACATACCTGAGATTGGTATGTCTTTACAAAAGAAAGAGGTTTCATGAACTTACAATTCCACATGGCTGGAGAGGCCTCAAAATTATGGCAGAAGGAAAGGAGAAGCTAGCCACGTCTTATACAGATGACAGCAGGCAAAAAGAAAGTTTGTGTGGGGAAACACTATTTTTAAAACCATCAGATCTCATGAAACTTATTCACTGATGATAACTTCACAGGAACAGTCTGCCCCCATGATTTAATTACTTCCACTGGGTACCTCCCACAACATGTGAGAATTCAAGATGAGATCCGTGTCCCCACAGCCAAACCATATCATTCTACCCTTGGCCCCTCCCAAATCTCATGTTCTCACATTTCAAAACCAATCATGCCTTCCCAATAGGCCCCCAAAGTCTTAACTCATTTCAGCATAAACTAAAAAGTCAGGAGTCCAAAGTCTCATCTGAGACAAGGCAAGTCCCTTCCACCAATGAGCCTGCAAAATCAAAAGCAATTTAGTTATTTCCCAAATACAATGGGGGCACAGGCACTGGGTAAATACTGGCATTGGGCAAATGCAGCCATTCCAAATGGGAGGAATTGGCAAAAACAAAGGGGCTACAGGATCCAGGCAAGTCCAAAATCCAGTGGGGGCAGTCAAATCTTAAAGCTCCAAAATGGTCTCCTTTGACTCCATGTCTCACATCCAGATCATGCTAATGTAAGACATGGATTCCCAGGGTCTTAGGCAGCTCCACCCCAGTGGCTTCACATGGTACAGCCTCCCTCCTAAGCTGCTTTCAAGGCTAGCATTGATGTCTGTGGCTTTCCCAGGTGCACGGTACAAGCTGTCAGTGGACCTATCATTCTGGGATCTGGAGGATGCTGACCCTCTGCTCACAGCTCCACCAGATGGTGCCCCAGTAGGGACTCTCTTTGGGTGCTCCAACCCCACATTGCCCTTCTGTACTTCCCTAGCAGAGGTTTTCCATTAGGGCCCCACCCCTGCAGCAAAATTCTGCCTAGACATCTAGGTGCTTCCAAACATCCTCTGAAATCTAGACAGAGACTCCCCAGCCTCAATTCTTGATTTCTGTGTAGCTGCAGGCTCTACATCATGTGGAAGCTGCCAAGGCTTGGGGCCTGTAACCTCTGAATCCATGGCCTGAGCTGTACCTTGGTCCCTTTTAGCCATGGCTTGAGTGGCTAAGACACAGAGGACCAAGTCCCTAGGCTGCACAGAGCAGGAGGGCCCTAGGTCTGGCCCACAAAACCATTTTTTTCCTCATAGGTCTCCAGTCCTCTATGGGAGAGGCTGCCACAAAGGTCTCTGACACACCCTGGAGACATTTCCCCCATTGTCCTGGAAATTAGCATTTGGCTCCTTGTTACTTATGCAAATTTCTGCAACCAGCTTGAATTTCTCCCCAGAAAATGGGTTTTTCTTTTCTATTGCATTGTCAGGCTGCAAATTTTCTAAAGTTTTATGCTCCATTTCCCTTTTAAAAATGAATGCTTTTAACACCTGAGTCATCTTTTGAATGTTTTGCTGCTTAGAAATTTCTTCTGCCAGATATCTTAAATCAAGTTCAAAGTTACACAAATATCTAGGGCAGGAGCTGCAGCCAGTCTCTTTGCTAAAACATAACAAGAGTCACCTTTGCTCCAGTTCCCAAAAAGTTCCTCACTTCCATCCGAGACTACCTCAGCTTGGACTTTATTGTTAATATCACTATCAACATTTTGAGCAAAGCTATTCAACAAGTTTCTAGGGAGTTCCAAACTTTCCCACATTTTCCTGCCTTCTTATGAGCTCTCCAAACTGTTCCAACCTCTCCCTGTTACCCAGTTCCAAAGTCGCTTCCACATTTTCAGGTATCTTTCCAGCAGCACCCCAATCCTGGCACTAATTTATTGTATTAGTCTGTTCTCATGCTGCTGATAAAGACATACCCAAGACTGAGCAATTTACAAAAGAAAGAGGTTTAATGAATTTACAGTTCCATATGGCTGTGGTGGCCTCACGATCATGGCAGAAGGCAAGGAGGAGCATGTCACATCTTACATGGATGGCAGCAGGCAAAAAGAGAGAGCTTGTGCAGGAAAACTCCTATTTTAAAACCATCAGATCTCTGAGTCTAAATTTACTATCACTAGAACAGCACAGGAAAGAGCTGCCCATGATTCAATTACCTCCCAACAGGCCCCTCCTACAACATGTGGGAATTCAAGATGAGATTTGGATGGGAACACAGACAAACCATATCACCCATTTACTGTTGTTACATAACAAACCACTCCAAAACTCTGTTATCTAAAACAGCAATATTTGGTGTATTCTCTCTCATGGGTTCTGTAGGTCAAGATTTGGCAAGGACTTATTTGTGTGGTCCCCACTCAAACTTTTTCATTAGAGAGACAGTATAGGGGGAGCTTGTGCATCTCTTTTTGTAATCTCAGGGCTTCTCCTTTGGACTTTTGTTGTGGGGGAGCCAGTTTGAGCTTTTTCATGTCATTGTAGCCTCAGGGCATTGGTACTGCTTACACTGGTGGCTCAGGATTCTAACATTAGTCTAGAAGCAAGGCAATAGTTTCATTGTTGTTTCTGATGTTGCTTTTACATCATGCAGCATCACATCTTCCACATTCTGTTGGTTACAAATGAAACCGAGATTCTCCCACGTATAAGGAGAAGAGAATCAGCTTCTACCTCTTGATGGAGGAGTGTAAAGGTTCTCAAATAGGGGTCAGGAAACTAGAGCCTATGGACCAAATCTGGCCTGCTAGCTGGTGTTGAAAGTGAAGATCTACTGGGCTACAAACAGTCTTCACTCATAAAGTTATGTATTGTCTAAAGCAACTTTTGAATTGCAACAGCAAAGTAAGTAGTTGTCATAGGCACCACATGGCCCACAAAGCTTAAATACTTACTAGCTTTTTTTTTTTTTAACAGAAAATGTCTGCTGCCTCCTGTTCTAAAAGAAAAAGTGGGACAAGAGATACTGTTATGGCCATTTTTTAAAAATGCAATTTACATTTTCTTAAATTTCAAAAAAATATTTCAAGAGTTAAATAAATGAAAGTTATGGAATTAAGGTTTAGGAAAATATTAATATAAATTGAAATATATCTTAAAAATTGTTATTCATTAACAAAATTCAAAGTAGAATATATACTACCCAAAGCTTCAGAATAAACAAATGCAAATAAAATGGATCTAAGGAGGTGTATAAGACAAAACCAAAAACAAAACTACATGTACAATAATGTAAGGAAAAAAAGTAAAATTAAATATCTATTATAATAAATATTAATGGGCTAAACATCCCAGTTAAAATTTAGACTTCAACCAGAGTATCAAAAAGCCAACTAGAAATATCTAAAAAGAAATACACCAAAAAATCAAGCACGCAGAAGTTTTAAGATAAGGAGGCAATGTTTCACAGTAATTAGCAGTCCAAGTCTTTGAAGTTAGACAGTTATTTGAAATATTACCAACTATATGATTTTGGACAGTTCACTTTTTCTGAGATTGTTTCCTCGTGTGTAAAATAAGATAAAAATATCTACAACATATGATACCATGATGATGAAATAAGATGATAAATATAAAATACTTAGCATCATACCTGTATTATTAAAGGTTAAATTAATGAAGCTATCTTTTTAACCATAAAAAGTTAAGTTAAAAAAGTATGTTCTATATCTTGAACATATTGACTGCATTTGCAAAATTTCTGAAAAGCTGTTTGGCAATATACATCAAGGGCCTTAAAATTCATGCCCTTTGACCTGATCAAAGGAATCTATTCAGAAATGTACTCAAATATTTGTATCCAAGGATATTAGCCATAGCTTTATTCATGATAGTGGAGAGACAGACATCTTGCTAATGCTCCAGAGTTCAAGCCATTGTAAAATTTGGACACAATTAATAAAAATAATGTCCCAAGTTTATTTCATGGCATGGGCTCTTATTGGTTAAAATCAGTTTTACCCTTTCAGTTTTACAGGCTATAAAATTTGGACTCCTCCTTGACTCCTCTTTTTCTTTCTGATTCCACATCCGATCTGTTATCCCAAATCCGACATTCCTTCAAAACAGAGTGGATCTGACCACTTCTTGCCATTTCCTCTGCTACCACCCTAATCCAAGGCATTTTGGTCCCTCCTGGATTACTGCAGTAGCCTCCTAGCTAGTCTCTTTGCTTCTGCTCTTCCTCCCGTTTATCTAAACAGTAATCAGGGACTGGTACAGTAATAGTGACCAGTGACTATTAAACCCTAAGGCCACTCATGTCCCTCCACTGCCACAATATCCAGTGTCTCAAGCAGAGTAAGAGCTGAAGAACTTGGAAGACCTTACCTGACTGTGGCCCCTAATACTCCTCTGATATTATATCAAACCTGCCAAATGCAATCCAGCACTTTGAAGACTTTCCAGAGAAAACCCCACTCCACCCGAAATATATAATTTGCTATATGTGAGGCCATATTACTCTGTGAGTAGGTACCTGTTTTCTCTCATTTTCATAAAATAGCAGTGGGAAGATATTCACCCAATTCCTTATTTTTCATATCAAAAGAAGGACAGTGGCAGAGAGTAAACCAGAATTATTTATTTTTATACTGAGAATTGCACGTGTGGTTTTGTATTTATATACGAACAAATGCCTGGAGGTCTGCCTGAGAAGTAACAATACGCAAAACTGAAGTATTGCATCCATAGCATGAAGACTTTAGTCAGAAGGCAGAATATTAAACAGCATTTCTGTACTTGCTAGAATAAGATTACAACACTTCTCAACTGATGCAAAGTATGAAACTAAGAGTGAAACTTTTAAAATATCAATTATCTATCTTTATTATATACGTGTCCCATGCATGAAAACATTGTTTAGGTTTTAGTAATTTCTCATCTTCTAGCTCTGCTACCAAATTAAACACTGCACATAGAATTCACAGTAAGCAAAAGGTAGATTTTTAGTGATTACAGTTATGATATTATATGCAAGATATAATAAAGCATAACAGATATTTATTTATGTTATCCTGCATTTAAAGATGTCCTGAAATAAAGATGATCAGGAACCAACTGACATGTCACCAGGGTAATCTGCGGCATCTGATTTCCACCACGCTGCTTTCTCAATAAAGTTGTTACTCTAAGCTTTGTAGCTTACATAGAGAGAAAAGTAACAACTCTCCATCCAGACAGCAGTTTGGCTAATTATTTTGCCTAATTACTTCTTAGATCCTCACATCATATAAGAAATGATTGATATTAATTTTAATATGTTCTCCAAAGGTCAGGCAAGTTTCATAATGTTTTGAGTTTTGCTAGTAATAGGTGCACTAAAAATGCATAAAGACTTATTTGGTGGACAGAATGACAGTTACCAAAAAGGTCTTTAACCTGGGATCCCAGATATTTTTAACTCGATGTCAGCATGGAGCCCCCATTCAATGTCTTTAAGCCACTCTGAGGCCCATTGAACACTGGAAAATTTTCCCAGTGGATTGGCCCATTTGCAGAACCAGGTGTTTCTGTAATTGTGACGCTGTGCAAAACATTCATAGTGCTCTAAGGCCCTTTAAACTCTCCTTCCACCTGTGCTTTTTGGTTGAGTCCAGTGGCTGCTTATGCTTTTCAGAGATCTACTTGTTTATGTAGGTGCGTTTCTTTGTTTCTGAATTTATTTTGCTGCATTTTAAAGAGGAAAATTTATAGGAAAAGATTTAACAAGCTGGTGTTGGGAGTCACTCACATTTCAACCAGGTGCACCCCTAATGTGCAGGTGTAAACCAATGAACAGGTAAGGAAAGCATGATGTGAGCAGCAGGTTCTGAAGGATTAATTGTGTATGTCCATAATGAATGTATCCCAAGGTGCATTTTAAACATCTGTTATAAATTGAGGCATTTTCCTCCTTTCTCCCTGCTAACTCTTTCCAGTTTCCCTGTCACTTATATACATACAGTAAGCATAGCCTGTATTTGTATATCATGGGAATAAATGTCTCTTTTCATTATTGTAAAATTTAATTGCATAGGAGTTTGAATTTGGTAGTAACAAAAATATTTTACTATTCTAAATAACTGATTATTTATACATTTACAAACAGTTCATTTCTCCTTAAGAATGCTACATTAGGATATATTTTAATTTCTTAATATTCATTTTTTTCTGACAATATTAGTAATATAATCCCTTCATCCAGGTCTGTACCTTAAATTTTTTTCCAAATGGGACAATTTTTCATCTGTATTACTCACTTTTATTATTCTGAAATAAATTGAAAATTTTCATTATTAAAATTCAATTTCTAATCAAAATAACTTTGTCTTATGATTTATTTCAAATAACATATTTTGTTTTCTCCATTGCATGCTTAAGAGCATGTTAGCTACTTACTTTTTCATATAATTTATAATAAAGTAATATTTTGATTTTTTTTACTACTGAATAGTCAAGCTAGTAGGACTTTTTAGGTATCTATAATTAATTATCTTTTTATTCTTATAATGCAACATTCTAGATTTTATTTTAGCTATTTAAAAATGCCATTTTTACAACTAAGTTTAAATATATAATTAGAAAACAGGAATAGAAAAAGTATAATCTTTGGGTGAAATTAAATATAGTACTAAGTCTAAATAGCAACCTTTCTTCTCATATTTTAAATTTTAAAAATACAGTTTGTGTTAAATTATTATTGTTTAAAAGATTGCATCTTCTTATATCTTTTTGAAGAATTTTAACATCTATGTCTACATCCATTTAATGTTTGTCATTAAAGAGAAAATGAAATATTTTAATCACACTGAGATTTTCTAACATTCCAGTATTTAGTACCAACCATTCATTCAACAAATATATTTACATCCCTAGTATATACTATACAAAATCAGACATTTAAATGTCCACAGAATTCATTTCTTTACATGGAAATATTTTGAACTTGATATTATGGATGACTGGAAGTTATTGGCTTACAGAAAATACAAAGCATCTTTTGAATGGAGGAGGCTGTGGTTGTTTGCCCCCGTTTGGTTTAAACAACAGAAGTTTATTTTCTCACAGTTGAGGAAGCTGAAAGTCCAAGATCAAGTTGTCAACAGGGCTAGTAATCCCTGAGGCCCAGTTCCTTGGTTTGCAAATGGCCACCTTCTCTCTGTGGCCTCTACTATGTGCAAAGGCCCCTGGTGTCTTTTTTTCATCTTATAAAGACACCAGTCCTATGAATTAGAGCCTCACACTTATGACTTCATTTCACCTTAATTACCTCTTTAAAGGTCGGGTCTTAAAGACAATCACATTGAGGGTTAGGGCTTCAACATATGAATCTGGAGATGTGAAACACAACTCAGTCCACAGAGCAGGCTGACTGAAAACAAGATTGGTATTAATATTTAGAGGGGATGAGCTCTACCAGCTTTGTGCTAATAGGCAAATCATGTAATTACTCTAGGCATCTGTTTTCTCATTTATAAAATGGTTACTATAATTAATTTTTGTCAAATTATTTGTAAAAACCTGTGGTTGTTATATTTGGCCCAACATATATATTGTTTATTGCAACATTTCTATTGAGGGGAAGTAATACAAAATGAGGATCATTTCTCAGTAAATTAAAGTGAAATAAAAGATGTCATTAAAACTTTAGAGTTTAAATCAGAGGGTTAAGATTTTGGCAGCCTGTAGGCCAGAAATAGCTTGCAAATTGGTTGTTGGTCTGCACAGTGTTTAAAATTTTAAATTAGTTACCAACCTTTAAAAGTCAATTGAATTCACATAAAAATCTGGATTTTCAACTTAGCTTCTCTCTAAGCATGGCAGTAATAGACTGTCCCTGGGTTTACATCCCTGGTTGCCAAAAGGGATATAGTTTTTCCAGTAAGCCACAATCCCTTTTGTGTCTGTGCGCTGGCAACAGCAATTTATTATCACATTTGTGCTGTTGTTGATGGAAATATAATGTGACTTATACTGGGGCTCTAGGTTGTTGCCTCTTGCTTAACCAATTATCTTAAACTACAGGTTGTTGAATAAAGAAGTAATAAAAAAACAAGTCTTTGTAGTTTAGTTACAGGGAGGGATGAAATGAATAAAAGAAATCACATGAAGTTATAAAAAGAAAATGCAAATAAAAACATCCACTTAATAATAATACATGTAAATAGGGGATCACTGTTCATACTTATGGATATTTTGATCCTCATCATAAGAATAAACTGCACAAGCTACAGAGGCACACTCACTACAAACACCCATACACTCCACATTGATGTATATAAAGCCTCTATGTTAGAACTAACATTCTTCTACGAGTTTCTTTAACTGATTTTTTTGTTTGTGTTTTGTGTTTTTGATTGAACTATTAACTCTGCTCTGTGAACAGTAGTACCACTGAAATACCCCTTCATTCACTTGGAAATGAAGATGAATGCTTGGGAGAATAAGGCTGACTCTGATGGACTTCACTGAAATAATCAGCATGAGGCACGCAACCTGAACATTAGAGGCTGAATGGCTGGTTTGGAAGGCACTGAGAAGACCAGAGCTCCCTGGCTGCCCTGCACTGAGTCATAGCTTTTAAACAAGGCCTCGAGTCAGAGCTATCAAGCTAGGGCTGCCGTTTCCCTGGCTCATGATAAGCCTGTCTCTTTTTATCCAGAGGTTGGGCCTGTGATTTAACATAGAAATGACAGCAATAGTTATCCCTCAAAACATCCTTAACAACTCATTTCTAATACAAATCACTTATTCTTTGTGAAAGACGAGTGAGTCATGCGAACAGCAGACTGCCCATTAGTGGCACATTGTTAATTTGCTCTTTAATTAGTTTAGTGGCATATAATTATTTGAGGTCAAATAATAATTAAATTTTCATACACTCCTTTTTTTCCCTGGTAAATTACCACTGGACCACCCTCCATGATAAAGGATCTCTAAATAACACACAGGATGCTGGCTGTGTAACACAAGGAAGTGTGTGATTTTTCCCTACAAAAGTCTCCTTTAAAAAAACACTCTTCATAAAAAGAATCATATTATCGTCATTGCTCAGAATTCTTCTTTTAAGAATAGAAATCATCAAAGAGAAACATAATAAACCTTATTCATCTAATTGAGTTGTCTTTTAAAAAAATATAAACTATATCAAGATCATAAACCCAGAAATTTATTTTATTTTGTCATTTTGAATTAGGAGTATTAGAGAAACCACATTCATAACAATATTAAATATTTTGAATTATATTAAAAGAAAATGTGATTCTGAAAATGTAATTTAAGAAAAGCAAGATTAATGTCATATGACAAGTATTGAGTAACTGAGGAAGACATCTTCGGATTAAAAACTACTTGTTAAATGTTTTCAGTTTTTCACTTATAAAATTATATTCTTGAAATTAAAAACAATGTTCCTATCATGCTGTGCTCGTTTTGTATCTCTGAGCTAATTGATTAAATTCTGATATATTCCAGAATTGACTCTAAAAGGAAAATACCTCACCTAAAAATACATTTTTATTATATCAATATCAATATTTGCAGAAAAGTTTCAATGGGCACTTTGGTAAAGTTTATCCTTATTTTACCAAAAGAAAGGTCTACCAAGTTAGACCTTCATAGATTTTGTCACTTGATTAGAGAAAAAAAGTCTCAGGAAGAAACTTTATAAAAAAGGATTATACTACAGTCATGGGTAGTCATTAAAGTAATTATTCCAAGTTCCTTTAGTAATAAAGTACTTTGTGATTTTTTAAAACTTAATGCAGACTCCTTTGCGCAGAATTGGCATGAATTAATGAGAATTCTCAATAAGTACACACACATGCACACACACACACTTATATTTCCAGAAATAATTGTCTACTTGTTAAATTTGCCCATTTACAGACGAGTCTGCAAAATGCAAAATAACCCTGCTGGCCCTGCTCGAGTTGAGGCCAATCTGAACTATCATGAATATTAACTTTGACAAAATGAACTCACCTCTGAGCAAGGAAAAGCTAATTTTTCTTTGTTTTTCCTGCTTTCATGTAATCAGAGCAAAATTTCCAAAGCTTAACAGATTTCTTCTTTAGCCTGTTCATCACAAATCAAAGATAACTGTAACTTAAAAAAAAAAAAGGTAATTAACATTTTAAATAATTTTCAATGTCTCTAAACCAATTTTTACTTTAAGGAAAAGCTGTTTTAGCAATTTTCCCAAGGGAAAATTGCGATCCTGTATACAGGCCCTAACAAGCAGAAATATCTATTACTTGTACATGCACTATTCTTTTTAGCTAAATGGACACTGCAAAATTTTGTCATTTCATTCTGGTATTCAACCCACTAACTCTTTTGATCACCATTCAGGTTATATGTAGTGTTGTCAACTGTTTTCTATCCTATGGCTCACATGGAAAATAACAATATATGTATGACACACTAGGGTATAGACCAGGCTACCTCAGGCTACCAGGGACAACTTGGGGGCTAGCAGAGATTTCTTCCTCACCCCACCTGTAATCTATTTGTACTTCATTAGTTATGAAGCTATGATATTGATCCTCATATAATTTTATTCTATGATATTGATCCTCATGTGCAATGTCCATAGATAGAGATGACAGTTTTTCAATAACCAAGGGGACCCAGTACTTCTGGTCTACTCTACCCAGACTTCAATTCTACTCCACACTTTATTACTCACTTGCTGGTCGATTGAACTGTCCATATTCATCGAACAAACACTTATTACATGCTTTCTATGTGCTGGTCATCACGTTATATTCATGAGACCTAAAGAAAGAGTATATATCCTTATCAAGTCAAACTCATGTTAGGGGAGGAGGATTTCATGATCAGTTAAGAAAATGTGAATAGAACGACATTAATAATACAATATCATAACTGCTATGGTAAGTCCATGTATAAAATATCTTAATTATGTTTAAAAAGACCAGAGGAAGCTTAACCAAAGTGACACCAAGATGAGTTTCCAAGGATGAAAAGGAATTCACTTAATAGACAAGAGGGTGCCTGGGGAGCAAAACCAAGAATAGTTGAAAGGGTGATGACAAGAAAAAGTTGTCATTAAAGTAGACAGTGGCCATATTATTTGTATTTTGACTTTATAAGACTTCTACATTATTAACATAGAAAAAGTTAGAGAAAAGAAAATCAGAAGGAAAAAAAAAACTTATAATAGCAAGGTATAAGGTACTCCTGCCCAACCACATCACCTACATTCTTAAACTCTACAGTGGCTTCCCAATCCTCTTTAGAAAACACATGCAGATGATTTACCCAGCACCTCACAATCTGGCTCCTGCCTACACCACTGACTTTACCTCATGCCTCATTTTCCCTGTTGGCTTTACTCCAATTGCACTGACCACCTGCTGTCTCCAAACTGGAGACAAGCTTCTTCCTCTTGTAGGATCTTTGCATTCATAGATCCCTCTGTCTGGAATTTCTTTCTCTAAATCTCAGCTGACTGCCTCTTCCTTTTCCTTTTGGTTCAGTTAAAAGTAGCCTCCCTGAACTACAAACCACTGCTCAAGGAAATAAGAGAGGACACAAACAGATGGAAAAACATTCCATGCTCATGGTTAGGAAGAATCAATATCCTGAAAACGGCCATACTGCCTAAAGTAATTTATAGATTCATCACCATCCCCATCAAGTTACCAATGGCCTTCTTCACAGAACTGGAAAAAAACACTTTAAACTTTCTATGGAACCAAAAGAGAGACTGCACAGTCAAGACAATCCTAATCAAAAAGAACATAGCTGGAGGCATCACACTACTCAACTTCAAACTATACTACAAGGCTACAGTAATCAAAAGAGCTGGTACTGATACCAAAACAGAGACATAGACCAATGGAATAGAATAGAGGCCTCAGAAGTAATGCCACACATCAACAACCATCTAATCTTTGACAAACCTCACAAAAACAAGCAATGGGGAAAGGATTCCCTGTTTAATAAATGGTGTTGGGAAAATTGGCTAGCCATATGCAGAAAGCAGAAACTGGACCCCTTCCTGACACCTTACACTAAAATTAACTCCAAATGCATTAAAAATTTAAACATAAGACCCAAGACCATAAACACCCTAGAAGAAAACCCAGGCAAAACCATTCAGGACATAGGCATAGGCAAGGACTTCATGATTAAAACACCAAAAGCAATGGCAACTAAAGCCAAAATAGATAAATGGGATCTAATTAAACTCTGGAGCTTCTGTACAGCCAAAGAAACAATCATTAGAGTGAACCAGCAACCAATAGAATGGGATAAAATTTTTGCAATCTACCCATCTGACAAAGGGCTAATCTCCAGAATCTACAAAGAACTAAAACAGATTTAGAGGAAAAAAAACGAACTATCCCATCTGAAAGTGGGTGAAGGATATGAACAGACACTTTTCAAAAGAAGACATACATGAGGCCAACAAACATATGAAAAAATGCTCATCATCACTGAGCATTAGAGAAATGCAAATCAAAACCATGCTGAGTTATCATGTCACGTCAGTTAGAATGGTGATCATGAAAAAATCTGGAGACAACAGATGCTGGAGAGGATGTGGAGAAATAGGAATACTTTTACACTGTTGGTGGCAGTGTAAATTTGTTCAACCATTGTGGACGACAGTGCAGCGATTCCTTAAGGACCTAGAAATGGAAATTCCGTTTGACCCAGTAATCTCATTACTGGGCATATACCCAAAGGATTATAAATCGTGCTGTTATAAAGACGTATGCACATGTATGTTCATTGCAGCACTGTTTACAATAGCAAAGACCTGGAACCAACCCAAATGCCCATCAATGATAGACTGGACAAAGAAAATGTGGCACATATATATACCATGGAATACTATGTAGCCATTAAAAAAAACGATGAGTTTGTGCCCTTAGTTGGAACATGGATGAATCTGGAAACCATCATTCTCAGCAAACTGACACAAGAACAGAAAATCAAACACTGCATGTTCTCACTCATAAGCTGGTGTTGAACAATGAGACCACGTGGACACAGAGAGGGGAACATCACACCTGGGGTCCTTTCAGGAGAGAGATAGTGGGAGGGAGGGTGAGGAGGGATAACATGGGGAGAAATGTCAAATATAGGTGATGGGGTGATAGCGGCAACAAACCACCCTGCCATGAATATACCTGTGCAACAACCTTGCATGATCTGCACATGTACCCAGAATCTAAAGTACAATAAAAAAAGAAAAAGGACATTCCTGCAACTGTAGCTCACGCCTGTAATCCTAGCACTTTGGGAGGCTGAGGTGGGCAGATTACAAGGTCAGGAGACCTAGATCATCCTGGCCAGCATGATGAAACCCTGTTTCTACTAAAATGCAAAATAATTAGCTGGGTGTGGTGGCACACACTTGTAGTCCCAGTTACTCGGGAGGCTGAGGCAAGGAAATCACTTGTAGTCTGTTACTCGGGAGGGGGAGGTTGCAGTGAGCCAAGATTGCATCACTGCACTCCAGCCTGGCAGCAGAGTAAAATTGTAAGACTCCATTTCAGTTAAAAAAAAAAAAAGGCATTCCTGAACCCTGCCCCAGATCTGTTTGGAATTCTGCATTTAACACTGTCTCTCCAGCTACTTGTTATATACACTAATGTCTGATAATCAGTGCCTTCTGAGTGCAATGTTTAAATCTTGAGGGATTTATGTAATTTACTTTCTTATTCATGTGTACTTAGGGAAAAAATAAAATTTTTATTTTTGAACAAAAGAGATATTAATGAAGATAAACCTTGGTGGATCCATCTCTTCCAATGAAATGCTTAGCATGATCATAGTAACATTAAATCACAAGAAAAAAGAGTTATGTAATTACACCATTACCCCCAAAAAACTCAGTTAGTTATGAGATCTTGAGGACTGCTTGTAGCATAACATAATTGAGATCATTCGAAATGGCATTCTCCACTCTGATACTCCACAATGGTCACCAAGAGCAGATTAAGTGGCAAATTGCACACCAGAAGTCTACTTGGAATATCATAAACTTCTTGGATAGATGGTGGTAGTGTCATGTGCCTGGGTGTACTAATTATTTGACTATGCCATTCCAATGTAAAATGTGTCCAAACAGAAGGGTAACTGGATGCCTGGTGATATGGTTTGGCTGTGTCCCCACTCAAATATCATTTTGAATTGTAGCTCCCATAATTCCCATGTGTTGTGGGAGGGACCAAGTGGGAGATAACTGAGTCATGAGGGTGGTTCCCATACTGTTCTCACTGTAGTCAGTAAGTCTCACAAGATCTGATGGTTTTATAAACAGGAGTTCCCCTGCACAAGCTCTCTCTTTGCCAGCTGCCATGTAAGATGTCCCTTTTCATTTCCTTCGTCTTCTGCCATGATTATGAGGCCTCCTGAGCCATGTGGATCTATGAGTCAATGAAACCTCTTTCCTTTATAAATTACTCAATCTCAGGTATGTCTTTATTAGCAGCGTGAGAGCAGACTAATACACCTGGGCATAACTTAAGTCAAGAGATGCTCTATACTACTGACAGAGTTGCAAAGTGGCCTGAATATGGAGTTAAGTAATTTCAGCCTGAGGGGATGTGTAATCTCCATTGAAGCTCCTCACGATTGCGCTTAGGCATTCCATGTGTTTGCGGATCTATTTTTGCCTCATAACCTTCGCGTTAACTCTTCTGTGCTCCTCTCACCTCAGGGACTGGAGTTTGATTCCAGGCTCAGACTGTTACAGATCTTGTCGCAATGTTCCTGCAGAAGCAGCAGAGATCCTCACAGTGTGGTGTTTGAAGCATATGTGATTCCTGTTCCTGTCCCAGAACCTGTTGTCTGGTTTGGGGTCTTTCCTTTGTTGAGGCCTGAGGCTCAGATTAGGTGCTACTCGTGTCTCTTTATCCCCAGAAACATTGGAGATGGTGGAGATTCATATTGAAATCTGGAAAGTGTTTTACAAACAACTTAAAAAAGCAATGTTAATACAAAAACAAGAAAATCTCATATATAAACAAAGAAAACCCTATCTGATATGGTTTGATTCTGTGTCTCCACCCAAATCTCACCTTGAATTTTAATAATCCCCAGATGTCAAAGGTGGAACCAGGTGCAGGAAATTGAATCCTGGAGGCAGTTTTCCCCATGCTGTTCTTATGATAGTGAGTTCTCATGAGATCTGATGATTTTATAAGTGTCTGGGGGCATTTCTGCTGCAGGCACTCATTTTCTCTCCTGCCACCGTTGAAGAGGTATCTTCTGTCACGATTATAAGTTTCCTGAGGCCCCCATAGCCATGCAGAACTTCAAGACAATTAAATCTCTTTTCTTTATACATTATTCAGTCTCTGGTATTTCTTTATAGCAGCATGAGAATGGACCAATACACTATTGTTAGGATTTAAAAATGATAAGATAAAACATATTTATGAAATCATAACAAGAAAAAAGATACATTTATATAACAGGAAAAGAGCTCTTGGAAATTAAAAATTATGATAAATAAAATAAAATTTAATAAAAAGATAAGAATGTACAGTTGATTCCAGAAATTATTATAGAATCCATGGTATATATGTCCACTCTATCATTGATGGGCATTTGGTTGGTTCCAGGTCTTTGCTATTGTAAACAGTGCTGCAATGAACATACATGTGCATATGTCTTTATAACAGAACGATTTATAATTCTTTGAGTATATGCCCAGTAATGAGATTGCTGGGTCAAATGGAATTTCCATTCCTAGATCCTTGAGGAATTGCCACACTATTGTCCACAATGGTTGAACTAATTTACACTGTCCAACACTGTAAAAGTGTTCCTATTTCTCCACATCCTCTCCAGCATCTGTTGTCTCCAGGATTTTTAATGATCACCATTCTAACTGGTAGGAGATGGTATCTCAGTGTGGTTTTGATTTGCATTTCTCTAATGACCAGTGATGATGAGCATTTTTTCATATGTTGTTGGTCTCATCGATGTCTTCTTTTGTAAAGTTTATTTCTATATCCATTGTTTGACAAACTTAGTTGACTACAGAATCATTTTCTTTATACAACACTTACCCAAATACCCAGGTTTGCCATATTTTGGGCTTATGTTTTTATTAAGACATGTATTAAATTTTGCTTTGTATTATAACTGGATAAAATGATTTGGTTATTCAAATTCACAACCGTTATAAACTATTTTTTGCCAACCTAATTTGAGATATTATTGTCAAAGCTATGATATGATTAACAGATATTACCTATTAACAATCATTAACATTAATAAAAATTATTCACTATTAACAATAAACATTGATTAAATGTATGGAGATATATATATATGTATTATATGGCATAGAGTTGCTACTCATTAAACATTATTTCATAAATGTTTATGTTCTTCTTCCTTTTTACCAAGACAAAATGGCCATGTTTTCCTCATTTTATCATTCAGATAATAATAGTAGCTACCATTTATTGATCTCCTATGTGCAAGATTGATGACATATATTTCATCTTCATAAAAACCCCATGAGATAAATATTATGATCTTTAACTATCAAAGAGGGAAACAAGTCTCAGAGAACTGAAGATACATACTCTAAAATCACACATCCAATAATTCTAACAATCATCTTTCTGTTTTTAATGTTGTGATGGTTTTACCACCTGTTTAAAAATATATTCCACATAGCCCGTGCATCCACAGGTCCAGGATAAGTAGCTCAATTGCTCTCCATTAAGCTGACTAAAGCAGCAGAACAGACATTGACTTAGATTTTGAAAAGACTTCTGTAGGCAAGAATGCTCTTTTCTCCCTCAGCCTGTTAAACCAGGGAAGGTGGAACATGTTTAGGTTGCTGAAATGATCATTTATCTCTCCTGTTAATCAGCCTTCAATTTTTGTATCTCTCCCCTCTGAGGACATCTTGACCTCTTGAGCCTCATATTCATTGATCCTTCAGCTTCAGTCTTGAAAGCTAGCTGTCATATCAATAAAATCTCTACTATTATTTTTCTTCACTGAGTCATCATAAGAGTGAGCTATCAAGAAGCAAGACAGGTTTTAGGCTAGAATCAACAGGACTTGGTGCTTGATGAGAGGGTAAGGAAGACACTGAAGGAAACATAGGAACCTACGGTGAAGGTGTATGGTTTGTTTTACACAAGACAGGGACAAACAGCATAATTAATAATAACAGGGATGATCCATGGACAGATAGATGACATTTATTGAGAGCTTACTACATATAAAGCCTTATTTATTTATTTTATTTATTTTTGAGATGGAGTCTCGCTCTGTCATCTAGGCTGGAGTGCAGTGGCACGATCTTGGCTCACTGCACTCTCTGCCACCCCGGTTCAAGTGATTCTCCTGCCTCAGAATCCTGACTGGCTGGGATTATTGAAAAAGCCATCACAGCTGGATAATTTCTTTTGTATTTTTAATAGAGAGGGGGTTTCACCCCGTTAGCCAGGATGGTCTTGATCTCCAGACCTCATGATCCACCTGCTTTGGCCTCCCAAAGTACTGGGATTACAGGCATGAGCCACTGTGCCCAGCCTATGAAACCTTACTTTAAGAACTTTAATGTATTAACTAATATGATTTTTATAGTAACCCTTTAAGAAAAGTATTATTATCTTCATTTTACACTTGTAAAAATTGATGTAAAGGAGACAAATCCACCTACATGGGGCAGAAGATTAAAAAGGGAAAGTAATCAAGAGTCTGGTTTTGTGTTTGAGTTCCAGGGAGTGGTAGGATACCCAGTTGGAGTTCCCTAAACCACGTGTGCATGTTCAGTTTCACATCATTGAAGGAAGTGTGAACTGGTAAATGTGCGTCAGTTCTAGTATTTCCCTGAAAACTTTTGACCTGAGAGCTTCCTGAATTGCAAAACAGGACTAATAATTAACCTATGGCTCTCCAAAGTATCCCAAAATCTCAATGAGGTAAAGTGTATGAAATGCCTAGCCCCTTGTAGATTCCTGGCCAATGCTTCCTCCTTCCTGCATTCTCTCTTTTCCCCTTCATGAGTACCTGTGAGAATCAAATAAGTAATGATTATAAAAATGATATGTCAATATTGATATGGTTTGGCTGTGTCCCCACCCAAATCTCATCTTGAATTGTAGCCCCACAATTCTCACATGTCTCATAGGAGGGACCCGGTGGGATGTAATTGAATCACAGGGGTGAGTATTTCCGTGCTGTTCTCATAATAGTGAATAAGTCTCATGAGAGCTGTGGTTTTATAAAGGGGGGTTTCCCTGCACAAATTCTTTCTCTGCTGTCACCATGTAAGATGCGCCTTTCACTTCTATTATGATTGTGAGGTCTCCCCAGTCATGGAGAACTGTGAGTTCATTAAACCTCTTTTTCTTCATTAATTACCCAGTCTAAGATATGTCTTTATCAGCAGCGTGAAAATGAACTAACACAAATATGTACTTGTTTACTGACAGAACTTTTTAGATTGCAGAAGTAAAAATATTTCTGAATGCATATAAAAAAGTAGAAAGGAAGATATGAATACTATTACTCAAATACAGTAGCTTGTACCTAGGGCAGACTATAAGTTTCCTGAAGGTATCGTCCACACCTGTATCTATTAAGCAATGCATTGCCAGCATCTAGAATAATGTTTGGCACAGAGTAGGAGCTCAATACAGATTTGATGAATAAATTAATATAACTTTAGGTGTTTTATTACACATTAAAAATATTTCTTCAGTATCTACCAGGTTCCTAATCTGATATTTCTTGCTGTTATAATTCTAGTGTTTCATTTTCTTAGCTCGTGTGTGTATGCATTTCTGTTGTAGAGATAAGATGCAGTATAAGGCATGTAATCCATTCCCTACTGTGGACCATTTGGTTCCTCCTTTTTTTTGTTGTTTATTATTTATTTACTTTGAGCAAAGTCTTGCTGTGTTATCAAGGCTGGAGTGCAGTGGTGTAATCACAGATGACTGCAACCTCCACCTCCCAGATTCAAGTGATTTTGCTGCCTCAGCCTCCCAAGTAGCTGGGATTACAAGCACATACCACCACGTCCAGCTAATTTTTGTATTTTTAGTAGAAATGGGGTTTCACCATGTTGGCCAGGCTGGTCTCCAACTCCTGACCTCAACTGATCTGCCTGCCTCGGCCTCCCAAAGTGTATTTTATTTTTTCTTAAATAATGCTAGTATTGTCAGAGGCATTTGAATCAGAGGTACTCCATCTTTGATGCAGTCTGGGTAAAATGAGGCTGATACCCACTGGGCTGCATTCCTAGGAGGTTAAGACATTCTTAGATACAGTATGAGGTAGGAGGTTAGCACAAGATACAGGTCACAAGACCTTGCAGATAAAACAGGTTGTGGTAAAGAAGCCGGCCAAAACCCACCAAAACCAAGATGGTGATGAAAGTGACCTCTGGTCATCCTCACTCTTCATTGTATGATAATTATAATACATTAGCTTCTAAAACACACTTACACCAGCACCATGATAGTTTACAAATGGCACGGTAACATCAGAAAGTCACCCTATATGGTCTAAAAAGGTTGGTGGGGGGCCCTCAGTTCTGGGAATTGCCCGCCTCTTTCCCAGAAAACTCATAAATAATCCACCCCTTGTTTAGCACATAATCAAGAAATAACTATAAGTCTACTCAGTTGAGCTGCCTGCAGCACAGCTCTGCCTCTGGAGTCGCCATTCTTTTTTTCTTTACTTCTCTAATAAATTTATTTTCACTTTACTCTATGGACGTGCCCCAGATTCATGCTTGCATAAGGTCCAAGAATCCTTTCTTGGGGTCTGGATCGGGACTCCTTTCTGGCAACAGTAACACTATGTGCTTCTTCTAGTGATCCTTGACACCTTTGTGATTATTTTTCCAAGGTAAATTCTCAGAAGTGGAATTGCTAGGTCAAAGAGTCTGTGCATTTTCTAAGGTTTTGACATGTATTTCCAACTCATCTTCCAGGAACTTTTCTCTATCCACTTAACTAACATATGTGAGACTTAAACATTTTTTGTTTCATTTGCTTGTCATCATCTCTTATAAATTGTTACTTAAAAATTTTTTGTTTCATTTGCTTGTCATCATTTCTTATAAATTGTTTCTGTCCTTTACAACTCTTAGGGCTATGTGACATACCATGAAAAGCCTCAAAGAACAATACACATGCAAGTAGAGAATTTATCTTTTTTTATATTCATAACTGAAGAAAAAAATTCTTAAAATATTACATGAGGAGATAAAAAAGAGTGACTTGAAACAGAGTAATAATTTTGAAATCTACAGTGAGCTCTTATATAGGAGATGCCTATAAAATATTCCGCCAAAATGCTAAAATTGGAGAAGAAAGAAAAGTGGATATGGAATTTAGTTATCAAAAATGGCTTTCTAATTATAAAGAATTTGCTCATTCAAACAGTTTGCTGAAGATATTAAAGAACCTCTTTTTTGAGTTTTTGTTTTTTTAGTTCCCCCAAAGTCTGTTTTTCCTTGTTTGGGATATTAGAGGCTATATTCCACTTAAATACAGAGAAAAGGATGGCTTCAGTTAATGAGTCAGGTCTGTGTCAAATTTTCTGTGTGAGATTAGGCTACTAGCTTGCCTGTTCTGGGCCTCCATTTACCCATTTCTAAGATGAAAGGCATGGCTTGATTGTCTGATTCTGCTCGCTTTCTTCATCAGCTCTCTTGCTCTATCTATACTGGCTGTCTTTATCTTCCTAAAACTTGCCAGGCTTCTTTCTAGCTTAGAACCTAGGGTGCTTGCCCCAAACCCAACTGATTTGATTCATTTTCACTGTCTTTCAGTTCTCTTTCTCTGAGAGACCCTTTGGTATATTAGTTCTTCATCCTAAATCCTAACCATTAAGCACCTTGCCCTTCTTGTCATGAACCATACTGAAATTAAACAGCGACTTATGATTTAAAAAAACTGACTACCTTTACTGTATTCTAAGCTCTGTGAGACAGCAACCATGTGGTCATTTCCCTTATCGTCTTCAAGCAGCTGCTACTGTGTCCAGCATGAGCTAGATTCTCAATGTTACTGAGTGAAAGAATAAATAAACAAATGAATGGACTGATTCACATCATTTTAACACCCGAATTATCCTTCGAGTCCATGCTATGACCACTAAAGGCTAGTCCTGGTGGCTCTTACACTTAGGACTCAAGATTTTCAGTAAAGAATATTTTTCTCAACTTCCCCTTTGTAATTCACCAAAACTTATAAACCAAATTCTGGCCAGCAAACCCCAGGTGAGCCAAATATTAAAATAAACTCCTTAAAAGGGACTTAGCTGCTACTGGTTAACACATCCTCTCAGGAATGGAGCAAGAGGCTCTCTCTGGTCCTGTGGGGCTGCAGGAAGAGAAAAGGCCGGGGAGCGGGGGAACGAGACTACCTTTTGCAGAGGTAGGGCTGGTATATACACAGACACACACACACACTCACACAGGTGACCAGTAAGTGATTTTTCTTTCTTAAGCAGTAGCAAAAATACAGTGAAAGAGAGGGAGGCATGCATTCTTTGGGAGATTTATGGAAACATGAACAGTGTCCCCCAACCCAGCATAAGATGTAAACAAGTAAGAGCCATAAAGATTTTAAGAGCTGCCCCACTTGCTGTCTTAGGTGAAGTGCAGCTGCTCTAGCTCACTCCAAGTGGAGGACGGGTCAGCCTGTCTTACGACTGCTCTACTTCATTCTAAACTCCTTGGGGGGTTATTCTAAAGGCTCCAGCAAGGCAGCATAATAATTCCTCTGCAATGCTGCCACTCCTTCCTCCGCGGGGCAGGATGCAAGAAGAGTTCTGTCCCTGCTTGTCCCTCCTCCTCTAATAGTTCACTTTTCAAATGACGGAGGGCAGTTGGGAGACAGAGAAGTTCACTAGCCATTTTTTACCCCTCCCCGTCCCCATTTCTCAGCCTTCCTGAATCTTTACAAGGCAGCCGGGTTTGAGAAGCAGCAGTATGCAGGATTGAGGTGCTGCTAAGTGCCCCTGGGCTTCTGTAAACTGGGTTCTGGGCCTCTGGCAAATCGCCCTCAAGTAGCTAAACTTAGATCATCATAACTTCTCTATGAGTTCACCCTCCCCTCCCCTGCTCCAGTTTTATTCCCCCACTAAAAGACATAGTTTTAAAGTGCCCTCCTTCACTATCCAACTTTATGGGTCATCTAATTCTTCTTTTCTCAATGTCTTGTGGGCCCCCTGTGATTTACCCCATTTCCTTGCTTAAAATACTGTGATATTGGCTCACGGACTATAGAATAAATAAAGCCTGTACATTTTAATGTGGTAAGCTCTGTTTCCTACTTTCTGTATTATTATTATTATACTCTAAGTTCTGGGGTACATGTGCAAAATGTGCAGGTTTGTTACATAGGTATACATGTGCCATGGTGGTTTGCTACATCTATCACCCTGTCATCGACATTAGGTATTTCTCCTAATGCTATCCCTCCCGTCACCCCACCCACTTCTATCCCTCCCCTAGCCACCCCCCCCACCACCCCCCGACAGGTCCCAGAGTGTGATCTTCCCCTCCCTGTGCCCATGTTCTCATTGTTCAACACCGACTTATGAGTGAGAACATGCAGTGTTTGGTTTTTGTGTCAGTTTGCTGAGAATGATGGTTTCCAGCTTTATATAATTTTCTAGCCTTACCTGCTATCCTCATCTTTTCATTCTGAATGTCTTTCAGTTCTTGAAATATATATTATTTATTCTTTTCAGATATTTGTGCAGTCTCATTTGCTGGTAATGCCTTGTACTCCTTCTGTCCACAGCTTTTATGTGGTCCACCCCCATTATTCTTCAGGTCTTATTATTGACCTTACTTTTTCATTGACCCCTGTTCACAGCAAGAGTAATTGTCCATGGTCTATCTCCCAAGTCTGCCATACAAGTTCATGAAGGCAGGGGCTAAGTCTATCCTTTACATTGTCTATTGAGTCTAGTTTCTATGGCAGAGAACGCTAATTGTTCACCAATATCTATTCTCCCCTTATTCAGCAGTGTATACAGACATTCTAAATCTTAGCGGTGTATATGGTTACCCAATTACAGACTATATATTCTAGCTATTCTTCTAGCTTGTTATGGTCAAATACCTAAATATTTATCATTGGAATGTAAGTAGAAATAATGCATAGTGTATAAAATAAGTAGTTGCATACCACCTTGTCTTTTAACATTTCCTTGGTGGCCAAAAAGGGATGAGAGCTGAAAAGTCATTTTAGACCCAGAGATTATATTACACATAATGTATATGTAAATATAAATTATATGTACATATATACATATGTAGCTATCACATATACATAGATATCTAACATAATATATATATTTAGAGATAGAGATGGAATAATAGTAAACTTTTATTAAATTCTAGTTATCAAGGTGATAGGCATTGCTCTAGGGACTTTACATGAATTAATTCATTTAATGCTTACAATCATTTTATGAATAGACACTATTATTATCCTTATTTTACAGATAGAGACACTGAGGGCCATAGAGGGAAGTGATACCCCTAAAGTTAGATACAGTTGCGATACTTTAAACCTACATAATCTGATTCAAGAGGCTGAATTCATTCTTTTTTTCTTTCTTTCTTTCTTTTGAGATGGAGTCTCACTCTCTCACCCAGGCTAGAGTGCAGTGGTGCAATCTTGGCTTACTGCAACCTCCACCTCCTAGGTTCAAGTGATTCTCCTGCCTCAGTCTCATGAGTAGCTGGGACTACAGATGCATGCCACCATGCCAAGCTAATTTTTTGTATTGTTAGTAGAGACGGTGTTTCACTGTGTTAGCCAAGATGGTCTTGATCTCCTGACCTCATGATTCGCCCGCCTCAGCCTCCCAAATTGCTGGGATTATAGGCATGAGTCACCATGCCCTGCCAAGAGCCTAAATTCTTAATCTTTGTGCTACACTGTCTTC
This sequence comes from Cheracebus regulus, assembly GCA_963574635.1. Lineage (NCBI taxonomy): Eukaryota > Metazoa > Chordata > Mammalia > Primates > Pitheciidae > Cheracebus > Cheracebus regulus. The sequence goes on from CAUYQU010058089.1 coordinate 101,998, forward strand.
TGAAGAACAAAAATCACTAAAAACATGGCATATCAGAGTCAAAATAACATTAGAAAATACTGAATCCAATGTCTTCAATTTACAGATGAGAAAACTGAGCCCTAGTGAGAGGAAATGATTTCTTCATAGTGACACAACTAGAAATAGATTTTCTATTTCCCAGAACATATTCCAGGGGTAGCAATTTCCATCAGTTGCACACTGGTAATAAGCAAGGAAAGAGTGCCATGACAGGAGAAATGATGTATGCCACAGGTAGAGAGGATTGTATGGCAGAAGGTACATATGCTACGTTGGATATTTGGTCCCAAATCTTCTCTTCTCTGTTACAGAATTTTATGTCTGTACCTTTCATCACACAAGTTTATGGTGCTCCCCTATTGTGCACAGAGTACTGTCCTACACTATTGATAGTGAGGTTGGTTGTGTAATTTGTTTTGGTCAACGAAGTGTTAGCAGACATGCTTTGAGGTAAGGAAAAAATGTGCTTCTGTATACTGACTTGTTCACTTGCACTCCTTTGATTTACCCTGAGAAATATATGCCTCACCATTCTGATTGAGGGAGAGGACAGAGATACATGGAGCAGACCAAAACTGAACCCGAATCTTGAGAATGAACCCATTGGACCTTGAGACTGAAACAAAGCTTCCAGAGCCACCCACAGACCCAAGGGCAAGAAAAAGAAACTCTTGTTGTCATCAGCCACTGAGATTTGGGGTGGTTCATTATTACATCCTTATTATGGCAATAGCTAACTAATGCAGTATGATTCATCTTTGCCATCTGTGCCTAAACACTAGACCATTTTATAACTATTGCACATTCTCTTAAGTTTACTTGCTAGAGCTTCCAGAATTTTGGAACATTTGAAAGAGGATGAGTAGCGTCCAATATGCTTTTATAAACTTGTAAAGATTTAGAGGGATGTGGAAAGCAGAGATTGGGAACAGTTTGGAAAACATTCTCCTTTAGAGAGCATGTAGACTCTTTTAAAGGCCATGAGACAAATAGCTGTAATCTTGTGGGATTCCCAATATGGAATATAAGGAATATAATGGTGCAGCCTATAAAGGATGCAGTGTGGAAAACTAAAGTTTTCTTTAAGATCATTCATGTAATAATCTGGTTGAATACAACATTGCTAATTATTATCACTCTTTATGTACTTTGTTCACTGTGATGTAATTTTTGTGTTCAAAGCTATCTCTGTGACTAGCAAGTCAACAAGGTAAGGGTATAGACTTATTTCTTTGAAAAAAAAGGTTAAAATCTTGGTAGTATCAGATGAGGTTAGGGTCAGAAATATAGGAATCCCTGATCCCTGTTGTGCTAATCACTTCTGCTTCTATGGGATCCCAAGGAGCTAGTATATAAACAAGTCATGATAATACAACAGGATTAATAATTACCTAAGCACCTGATACTGCAGCACAGCACTCTAGGTAGAGATTAGGCTGGTACACATGACTTTGGCTTAAGGTCCAAACAGGGAATTTACTTCTCTTATTGCACACAGTCCCTCCATATAAATCTTGACATCTGGTGATTTTCTGACAGCTGTTTGAAAAAAATAAAGTGGGAAGAGAGTAATAACGTGGCCAGACCTGAGGAGCAGAGTAAGACTCAGTTTATCTACTCTACCATATGGTGTAGAAAGCAAAGCACAAAAGATTAGACTTGATTGCCTTAAGGAGGCTACTTTTTGTCTGAGTATGTACATGAGAAGCACGAAATCCTGTATTTAAGACATGGTAATCTCATGCCTTAGAGAATGTGGCCTCTGCTCCCATCAATCAGATGACTCTTCTTTCTTTGCAGAGTGTCCCAGGCAGGACTAACACAAAGATAAGGGCCTGAAGCTCTGCCTTTCCTATGCTGTGAATCACTATACCTCATCATTGATGTTAGGTCCAAGTGGATTGTAGCCACTCAGGAGTATTTTTGAACAAATGAAGAGCTGTGCCAGAGACAGTGGAGTCCAGCAAAAACTAACTAACAATTCACAAACTGAAAGAACTGATACTCTATGAGGAAAGATGAGAAATGCTCTGATATCAGTTGGTTAACACATATCTCTTATGTTCTTTGTGCTAAATCTTGGGAATATATAGGCAAATGAGATTGAGTGTCTGTCCTCGATAAATTCATTGTCCCAGGAAGAACACAATCAATTACATTGATAACTCTGGCAAAAGCCATGATAGAGATAATAGAGGAATCTATGGGATGACAGAGAGATAGATGAACTTCATATCACACAAGTGAGGACTTCATAGAGGAGGTGAAATCTAAGTTGGATTTAGAGAGTCAATTAAAATAAGAGTGGAAGACAGGTAACCAGACAAACCAAGAAGGCTTGTGTCTTACTCTGTTCAGGCTGCTATGGCATGACTTCTGAAGGTTCTACTTCTCAATGCTATTGCATTAGGGATTAGTTTTCAACAAAGGATTTGTGTGTGTGTCGGGGGGTGGGGAACAAATATGGAGACCATAGTAGCTTGCAAAATCCTGGCATGTTTAAAGAATGAATGTAAAATTCTGTATGGTTATATTGTAGGTTGTATGTGTATATGTTGGGGTTTTGGTCCCAAAGAGGGTATAGCAAAGCTAGACAGGTAGAAAGTGACAAATGATGTGCAGAAAGTCTATGAACAAGATCAGATATGCAGTAGATGGTGGGAATGAGGTTGCAGAGTAAAAAAGAAATTGTTTATGAGCAAGGCAGTACTATTCACATTATTTATGAATAATAACAAAAATAGACAAAGCCACAAGTCTTACATCTTTAATATGTGCTAAATATTTTATATAAACCATGGCATTGTATCATCATTATCTCTTTGCAATAGATATATTTACTTTCCACTTTTTACAGCAGAAAATGCAGCTCAGAGAGGTGGTGTGACTTGCCCAAATCACACGGCAGCAACTCCAGCCCATGCCTCTCTGCTTTGTTCCTAACCTTCAGCTCCTCTAACTGTGAAATGCACTTTAATGACAGGCAAGATGTGGGAGGCAGAGATGGGGATTATACATTTTATATAAAGACTACAGCAGTGGCCACCTCCAGAGTTCTGAGGTGCTGGGCCCCACAGGGAGCCTGAGAAATTACAAAGATTATGAAATGGATCCCCAGGTGTCAGCACTTACCTCCCCAATGCATTATCCCAGAAGAGTCTGCTGTCATGTATTAAAAGAGACACATATTCACCCTGAACTTGTAAAGAGCAATTTATAAAATGTGCACCAAAAAAAAATAATAATAAAAAGGTAAAACCTAGTACTGGAAGCTGACACTTGGACAAACTAGGGCAGAGAATAGTTTATTATTATGCTTTAATTTTCCAAAAAGAGTGCAGAATTTTATCCTACTTAAAAGTCACTAATATAATAAAAGCATCTCATCACATCAGCAGTCATTTCTACAAATAGAGCATTGACGGTTTAGATATTAACATGTGTTATAAATGTCACTGATATATTAAGACATTTTAGACTGTCTATCTAAAAATAGAAGGAAAGCCATAGGGAAAGGAGAGGAAGACACAGAACTAACTAATTCAATCAGAATATGGAGAACCTATTCCTGCACAATTAAGTCTTAGATTTGTGAGCAATGCAAGTAAACACCTGAATCTGATTCATGGTTTGAATTTGATTTGCCAGCAGAGTGTGATGCAGGTAGGCAAAAAGAGGCAGGGATAGAGGAGACAGACAGTGGGTAATAAAAATATATGGAATTAAATAATTTTAATATTAAAAGACTCAGTTTTATATTCTTCAATCGTTTTCCTTTGCAGCTATCGAAACTGAGTCTTGGGAAGGTTATGCAATTCATCCTAGGTCAGAATTTCTTGGTGAAAATCTTCAGAAATCTGACCTGTATGTCAAATCTTAAAGGGGATAACAGATATTTTTCTCTAAAGAAAAGTGGAAAGCTCTGTGGGTGAGGGAGAAAACAACTGACAAGGTGTAGGCATAGGAATTAGGAAGAAAAAGAAGGAGAACGTCAACGATATTTTGTACCTACCAACTGATGAAAGTATTTCCTATAATATCCAATTTGATATTCAAAACACCCTTGGAAAGGAGGGCAATTAGATTCATTTATGAAGAAACTCATTTTATTCATGAAGGCTCAGAGAAGTTAAGTCATGTGCTCATGGATTGATAATTAAAGTGGCATCACTGATCCCTTTCACCTGAGGTGCCAGGCTCATTCTTGACTGTCCAGTCCAAGGATAGAGTTCCTGCTTTACACTTCAACCTAAGCCTTGACCTTGGCTCCTCAGTGCCATAGCATGACAGGGCAATCACCTGCACTGCCGCCTGACTGCACAGGAGGCAAGGCTGAAAGTCAGAGGGGAAGGGCTCTCTTGAGGTCTCGCAGACCAAAATGAGTTCTGTTTTCTCTGCCTGGCACAAACCTTTCACATTGTCTCCTTTCCTTCTTTTCCTTGGACAAAATGGTAGGACAGGCCAATTCTTGTCCTGCATTAAAATTTCTAAATTGTCCCAAAACAGGAGAAAAGTAAGAGGACAGGAAAAGTGCTGGAGGGGTTGCCTAATTAAATTAAATTTTATTTCTTTATTTTTGAGACGAAGTTTCATTCTTGTTGCCAGGGCTAGAGTGTAATGGCTGCCCTCGGCTCACTGTAAGCTCCACCTCCTGGGTTCAAGCAATACTCCTGCCTCCGCTTTTGGAGTATCTGGGATTACAAGTGCTTGCAGCCACGTATGGCTAATTTTTTGTATTTTTAGTAGAGATGGGATTTCACCATGTTGGCCAGGCTGGTCTCGAACTCCTGACCTCAGGTGATCCACCTGCCTCAGCCTCCCAAAGTGCTGGGATTACAGGCATGAGCCACAGCACCCACCCTGCCTAATTTAATTTTAAAAGAATAGAAACCAGTTATTTTACAATTACATCTTGTATTGGCTAACTGTACAAAAAACTAAAAGTCTAGGTTATGCCTTGAATACAACTCATTATCACCGTATGTTACTGAACAGGTTAAAAGATGCCACCTGTGGCCAGGAAGGGCACATGGGAAGAGGGAAGAAAAGAAGTAGAGAGAATAAAGATTTTCTGGGATTTAAAAATAAGTGCTATGATCATTATAGTTGTAGGTTGCTAGTATAAAATAGTGTTGTTCATGTTGTTATCATTATTTTAGGCTCCTCTTAAGCTATCTTGGAATTCTATAGTCATAAAAAAGGCAAAGGAGGATTTTTCTGCTCCTCCTCCTCTTCCTCTTTCTTCTGCTTCTTTCTCTGCCTCTGTCTCCTCTTTAACCTTACCCTTGCCTTTCTTTTGTTGACTTACCTGCTCATTTGAATTATAATATGTATATATTATATTTCCCCTACATGGAAGTTTTAGCTCTTGATAGCTTCAAATGCCTACCAAGGCATTTCACCTTTACATTTTATTTTTTCTAAATACAAATTACTTTTATGATAAAGACAATATTGTCTTAATGTGAAAACAAACTGAAGAAAATGAAAGCCTATACCACAGAAATTGAATGTTCTTCAGTGATGTTTACGGGCTGGCTAGAAGCAGCACTCAGTGGTGAACCGCACTGCTCTGCCTTCCTTCTACCTGGGTCTATATCCCAATTTGCCACTTTCCCCCTATGTGACTTTGGGAAAGTCACTTAACTTCCCTGAGTCTCAGTTTCCTTAGCTGGAAACTTTGGGACTCAACCTCATAACCTGCCTCTCAGAATTACTTGTGAAGATTAAGTACAATAATGCACATTAGCACGATGCCTGACAAACAGTGAAAACCCACGTTAGCTACTCCAGTGAATCCCTCCAGATATGCAAATATATGTGAGCAGTAGGTTAATTTTAAGTATTGTATGTAATGAACGCTTTTTCCTCCTAAAGCATTACATGGCCTCTCCCAATGTCTGTAGACAGGACTCATTTTAAAAAATATTTAGTTCATTTTGTAGCCATACCTACTCTGTTCCTCACTGATAGTAATTGAGAAGATATGCTGTGTAATTTGGTTTTCTTTTGTAAGCAATGTTACAGAAAATGTCCTAAGTCAAGCGTCTGAAAACTATTCAGTTCTATCACTTAATTGGCCCGGTTGTTGTATGAGGCCTGCTGGGTTGCATAATCCCTTTTGAAAAAGGGGAAAAGATTTTCAGTAATTCTTTTGCTTGGACTTTCCCTAACTGGGCCTCCCAAGACAGCTCATTCAGCCAACATTTATCAGGACATCCCATGTATTTGAAGACAAAGCAGAATAGTTCTGGGTGTGGAGACTTCACAGTCTGATGGAGGAATGAGACAAAGTACTACAGAGACACTGAGAAATTAATCAGCAAAAACAGACTTGAAGTAATCTCCCTATTCTGGTAGAAAATGGTCAGAATTTACATTATGAATGCTTTACAAATGTATCCCAGATTTTTGGTCACTCTTGAGATTCTTTCAAAAAAGATAATTTGGCCTCAGTACCCCTGGGGCCTGGGGATGACCTGGGTCTTAGAAGAGTCTGGCTGAGTTTATCTGATTCTTGTCTGTGTCCTGTCTCCTTGGTCCCCATTACAACCACTACCAAAGGGCGCCATTAGAAACCTCTGATTTTTTACTTCTCAGCAGCTAAACTCTCCTGTGCTTAGGGAAATATTTCCTTGCAAGTTTTCTATTTCAAAATAACGCAGGCAAAACCACTGAGACTTGGGTCTGTAGCAGTGACTGGAAGGAAAACCAGAGAAAACAATAAATGGGGAGGGAAGGGAAAGAGCTGACATTTTCTTTGAGACTGAATAATGCATGTGTATGTTTCATTTTGCTGTAGATTGAAAGGGGCTTAAGGGGGAAAGAGGTGACGGGGAAGGAATGAGAAAGACAGAGAGATGCAAAAGCCCCGAGAGATGGGCATTGCAGTCTAGAAAGTTATTTCTCAGCTGGGCTTACTTCTAAAGTTCACCACTGAATTATGTGTTGGATATTTGAAGACTTATCACTGGTGTGCTTGCAACACCTGTAATAGAATGTTCTGGGTGTGGAATGATTCTTCCACTTTAAGACTTATCGCAACTTGTTCAATTTCCTTCTCTGGGTTTTGTTTCTTTTTTTCTAACTCTAATTTCTCATCTCTTTTTTTTTATCATAGTTATTTTTAAGTTACAGCACAGAGGCTTAGAAAATGTTTGCTTACAAACATTTGAACAGCCCCTTTCTGTCACTGAAATTGTATTTAAGACAATAAGACTAGATCACCATTATACTAAAAATACTTCAAACGACATATAATCCCTATGGAACAACATATGCTTTAAGTTTTCCGAAATGATTAATTTTAAAAGGTGTGTGAAGAAAGTCTGCATTAACCTAGTCCGAGTCTCTCATATATTATGAAAATGTTCTTTTGGGAAGAAAAAAAGGTCTGAGTTGGATGAAAATTGCAGTTAAGACTTCTGTAAACTTTCTTAAGCAGATTATGATATAAAGAAATATATTAATTTGCCAATTTGATATTGATGACACTCAAAATAAGTAACAAAATATACATGCAAGGTAGATGAAAATATTTCTTAATATCTGGCACAATTTCTTAAAGACTTGAAAGTGGAAATATGCAATGCAACTTAAGCAAAATCCAGTGTGAATGAAGAACCTATTTCAGCTTTTAGCAAAACTTAGCTCATAATGGATGCTCTAAATTTGTGGTGAGAAGGGAAAGAAGAAGGACAGAAAGGAGTAAAGAAGAAAAGGCATAAAATGAGGAAGGGAGAGGATGAAGGATCCGGGAAGGGAAAGAAAGGCAAGAGGTCAGAACAAGTAGATGAAAGTAAATAATTGCCATGACTTTCTTATTTGGGTTGAAAAAGCATGTCAAAGGAGAAATTATTCGCTGTGAATTTGTGCCAGGAGCAATCTCTATAGAGAGTCCAAAGGCAAATTACTTGAAAATCTATAAGATTATGGCCACACAACAGCAGGAAGTAAAGGGGAGTGTTTCAGGGCCTGGCTTAATTAACCACCTTCAATGTCAGACTAGACTGATACTAGAATAACTGGTCCAAGTCCATGCATTTAGTAAGTAGATTAACTGGTAAAGGAACCATTTATTCTACTTACTAAATGCATGGACTTGGGCCAGTTATTTAACTTCCCTGTGCCTCAATTTCCTCAAATATAAAATGGGAATCATAATACCTAATGCCATAGAGAGAATAAAATCCTTAGGCTTTAGCACAATATCTGTGCAGATTAAGTGTCCCTTCTGGCTATTATTTATTTATTATTATTATTACCCTTTTGGAAAGCAATGGCTCAATATGTAGAAAGAGCCCTATGGGTATTTAATCCCTTTGACCCAGGAATCCCCTTCCTGGAAATAAATCCCAAGAAAATAATTCAACACAAAAATGAAGTACCAAGTGAGTGACGATCACTATGGTATTAGCATAATTGCCCCCCAAAATGGAACAACTTAAATGTCCATCAATAAGGGAATAATTTATAGTAAATTATGATATATCGACACTATAGGATATTATGCAACTATTACAATGATAATTGTGATGACAATGTAGTGTCATGAACAAATGCTTATAATTTAATGTTAAGTGAAAAAAATATTATCATACAATTGTAGCTTTGTAAAAATATGTATACATATGGGCAAGTACTGGCATCTTACAAGCAAAAATTGAAATAATTATGTATGTGTATACCCTTAAATTATTTTTCTCTTTACAAATTGTTTTTTAATATTGTTTGGAAACCATCTATTCAATAATAAAAACATGCAGCAGGAGATGACTAAATAGAGAGGCATATTTATTGTAACTCGCATCAGCAAATTAATGGTAAAAACGGATTTGCTTAGAGACACACATACAAGGGCTTTGGGACATTTATGTGGGAAATATGTATAAATAATAAGCAAATAACTAACACATATAACTTTTACTATGTGCCAGGCACTAGTCTGAGTGCTTAATTCATTTTACACACTGAATTTTCCCAAAGATACTATTTTACAGATAAGAAAACTAAGAGACAGTGTGGTTAAGAAATGGCTAGAAGTTGCATAGCTATTAAATAATGGTCCGGGATTTGAATACAGTCAGTCCTATTCCAATATCCATGCTCCTAAGGTAGCATACACAGCCTTGAGCTATGGCTGGCTTCATGAGGGTGCAGCACAGGGCTGTGCACTCACAAAGGTCCCATACATGGGATTTCATGCTCTGCTATTGCTGTCCTGAAATGGTTAATGTTGTCTTTGAATTTGCTTTTTGGAAGTGAAGTAGAGCACATGCTGAGGTCTGAGGGCCACTGCTCACATGCGGCTCTGCTTCTTTGGGATATACTTGGCTCCTATTCTCCATTCCTGGCGCCCTGGGCCCTGGCCAGCCTCCACCTCCCTACCTTCACACCATGGCTACTGCCACTTTCCATCCAGAGTAGCAACCAGATCACACTGGTAGGATGGAGACTGAGTTCTACCGTCACCCTTTTCCCAGTGGGGCTCCAGCACATTCCCCGGGCATCTTGCCCCCACCTGGCATCACTGAGATGCATTTAGTGGGTAACTCGGCAGCAGCCTCTTGTTTACCTCTTATCTAGAAACTGAGCAAGTGCTGTTGTGTTCAGAGGTTGCAATAAATGGGATGCTGCCTGCCTGCAGTAGATTAGGGTAGTGAACCCGTGTGAACTTGGTGTTCTCACCCCTCACTAAGACCTAATATAACTCTGTTGCACTGGTTCCCACAAATTGCATAGCTCTTCCTACCTTCCATTATAATTTTATGAAAAAGAAATCTCATGAATATGGTTCAAAGGTAGACTCCTAGGCTTGGCCTGCCACACAAATCAGAGGGCACAAAAGAGAGGAGAATTATAGAAATGACACTTCTGCCAGTGGCCTGAAATCACATGCTCGCATAACTTTATTCCGATGATCTGACTTAACCCATGGCTAGATGTTATATTATCTTTGCTGTCTCAAATGCCAGAAGTCAGCAGTAAGTTTTGGCAGCCACTGTGTCATCAGGAGGCAATGCTGCTCCAGGGTTAACAACCATACTTGTCACCATTGACTTTGTGTTGACATTGCAGGTGTACCATAACTGTGTTACCTGAGTGACATTTAATTTGCCACTTTATCCATAAAAAGGGATAAGATTACCTTCTCTCAGACCAGTTCTGAGGAGTAAAGCAGAAATGACTGTAGAGGAGCTCTTCGTATACTGCCTGGCACAGTGACTGCTCTTTAAATATGACTTGTTATCTAAAGCTGAAACTTATATAGCACCCCAGGCATGAAAGGAAGAAGGTTGTGCCTCAGATACCACATAGAAGAGGGAGTGGTGATGGTTGGCATGCTGCTGGGAAAGTTTAAGAACCAGATAACCAGATATTTTAATGTTCCCATAATTTAAAGATACATGAACAGTAGGTTCTAACAGGTACACACACAGACACATAGACACACACACACACACACACACACACACACACACACACACTTTGTTTTCCTTCAGAAACATGTTTTGAATGCTTTCAGGTACTTTTTTAAAGTCTTGGTTGAATTCTCAGTCATATGAAATGCCACATCAGAGAGGCAATTTGGATTTGACAAATCAGAGCAAATGTTCTCCATTTGGTCATCCTTTAGTCCATTAAAAATACCAAAAACTTCACATTTCCACATGGAGTTGGACAGTTTTATGATTTCATGTAGATTATTAAACTCACAATTGCAGGAGGCTTTTTCTAGCCCCTTCTAATTAGTAAGTAAACAATAGGTTAGCTAAGACTGTGAGGGAAGAAACAGGATGTTGTTGACAACATTTAATGTGATAAAACCTTTGCATATGCTTTAAAATCCATTTTATTGAGGCACAATTTACACACAGTAAGATAAATGTGTTCATTTTAAGTACTCTATACAATTCAATGAGTTTTAACGAATGTGTACATACCTGTGATTACCACCTTGGTCAAAATAGAGACTACATCTATCACCCCCCGAAAAGTTCCATTGCGTCCTTTGCCAGTCAATTCCCTACCCCTGACTCCAGGCAATCACTCCTCTGATTTCTACTTCTCTAGATTAATTTACCTATTCTAAAACTACATGTAAGTAGAATCATACAGCATCTCCTCCTGGGTCTGGCTCCTCTTGTTCAGTATAATGTCTCTGAGATGCACTGACACTGTAGGTACTAATAGTTTCTTAGTATTGATGAACAGTATTGCATAGTAGGGCTATACCACATTTTGTTCATCCATTCTCCAGTTTATGGACATGTTTCCAGTCTTTCGTGATTTAAAATAAAGCTGCATGAACATTGCTACGTAGGTATTTTTTGGGAATACATATTTCCATTTCTTTAGGGTAAAGAGACATTTTCATTTCTATTGAGGGGATTGTTTATGGGAATCTTTATAAGGGTCTGCCCCACTGCTTTTCAAAGTACTTATGCCATTTGATACCTCTACCAGCAATGCTCAATAAGTATTTGTTAAATTAATACATTATTTCTTAATTAAATGCTTTATTAATAATGAAGAAAGGAATCAGAGGACTTCAATTTTCCACTGAGCATCTCTCTGTGAGAAATTTTTTTTCTTAATAGCATAACAAGAAGAGTCATCATACATATCATACTTATACCTGTACTAATTAGAGCTGTTCTAGCAAAGCATCATAGACGGGGTGGTGGATAAACAATAGAATTTATTTATCCAAGTGCTGGAGGCCGGGAGCCCCAGATCAGCATGCTAGCATGATCTGTTCTAAGAGGACCCTCTTCTGGGTGCAGACTGCTGTCTTCTAGTTATATCCTCACATGGTGGAAAGAGGAAGAGAGAGAGCTCTCTGGGGTCCCTTTTGTAAGGCATTAATCCCATTTATGAGGGCTCTACACTCAAGACTTAATTACCTCCCAAAGGCCCCGTGTTCTAATATTGTCACATTGGAAGTTAGCATTTCAACATATGACTTTTCGGGGGTCAAAAAGCATTTGGTTCTTAATAATAACCAAACTGTTTTAGAAATAAGGAGTCCTCAGACTTATGTCTTCAACATTAATTTTGGCACAATACTATATATAGACAGTTTAGCATATCAATTTGACCAAAAAGATTCCGAGTTAGCAATATAGGTAGTATGTCATTAAACGAGAGAAGCTGTTTATATTTCAACTGCAAGTAACAGACTTTGGATATATACTGTTTTTGTCCTCTGTAATGCGTTAGTAGGATCTTATTCTCTGTTACAGAAAATCATACTCTCTCTCATGGGGGATAGCTATATCACACATTGTAGTTGCGTTTGAACTGTCCATGAAATGCAAAAAAAAAATAGGGAATGATTATAGAAATGCAACCAGTGCTAATTAACATTTTAATATCTGCCTTCATAGTTTTCTTGCATAGACCCAAGGAGGCAGAACGCCCTCAGAAAATGATTGAATTCACCTTTGCATCTTCCATATTTAGGAGACCTAGGTGCTCAGTACTCAATAGGAGCATACCAAATGAAATTAAACTGATTTTTATATCCAGCAGGTCATGATGAGCTCAAGTCATAGTGGCATGCAAATACTAACCTTTGTATAACACTTTATGGGCCCCCAAACACTTTGTTCCTTATGGTCTGATATGATTAACTTTCTGTAAAGTCTGCAGAACAGAAATTCTTATTATCTTTACCTCCAATTCTATTTCACTGCATGGTGACAACAGTTAATAATAATGTATCATATATTTCAAAGTTGCTAAAATAGATTTTTAATGTTCTTGCCACAAAAAAATTGGTGAGGAATATGTTAGCTTGATTGAATCTTTCTACAATGTAAACATAGATCAAGACATCACATTGTACCCCATATATATATACACAATTATTATTTTTCAATTAAAAATAAATTAATAAAAAGTTGACATTTAGGGATATGATTGCCCAGGGATACACTGACAATAGCACTGTTGTAACTTGGTGTCCATGTCAGGTTGAAGACCTGTATCTTCTGTCCCCAACTCCAGTGCTCCTTGGGTGAACATCACTCCACAAACTGAATTCTCTATGTTCAAGAATATTTTCTTTTCTGCTCCATAGTAGAAAATTCATGATCTGAATCATAATATCACCCTTTTTCAACTTTCTGATAGCCTTTGTAACAGTAGCCTGAGGTCCATGGTGAAGGTGTGAATTGAACTTACAGCTCCTGATGGCAAAATTCCCTGGGCCATGCACAAGACTGTTTTACACATAATAATCTCATCAGGGGGTTATGAGGCCTAATTAATTACTGTTTGTACAGTAGCCTGATATATAAACGTGAAAGATTTTACCAGAGTGCACAATATTCACAATATAACTGTAGCATGTACAGAACTAACACAAACGTCACATGGCCAGTGAGGCAGAGAGAGTCAGTGGGAGGACCTAATTAGTGGAGCCCAAGTAACATCCTGTGAGATTCCTGGGAACCACAGGTTCGAATCCCAGAAGCTAAACTCTAGTCTCTTCATCCTCTGGTTGAGTCAGATGAATGAACTAACGATGAAACTCAGTGGTAGTCTGGATTTGATTTTGGAGCCTGACTGCCTATGTCTTTCATTTTGACAGACGGTGTTTGTAGAAGACAGATCAATGGGATAATATTTTCATGGTCATTTTCATTTATAAGATCACACTTGGAAATGTCTTTTATCTTTTAAGAAGAATGGGTACTCTCCTGAAAATAATATTTGAATTGTTGTAAGGAATTGTGGTTGAGACATAGGCTTGGAGTCAGATCTGGGTTCAAATTCCTACTCCTTGCTAGTTGGATTAACTTGGTTTAGTTACTTAACCTCTTGAGCCCTCATTTACCTCATCCATAAAAGTATCTGTTGCAAATGAGAAAGTTAAATTAACATTTCTGGAATATCTGGCACATTGAGACTATTCTACCAATGAGAGTTTAGTAATTCAGAACAAAGACCTCCTAACCACCCCTAACTCCTATCACTTCCTAACCCCACTGTTTAGGAGATGAGGATTCCCAGAGAGAGAAAGTTGTTTACTGGAGGAAGAGATAAGTCTAAATCTTGGGTAATCACAATTCTTGACCCAAGCTTTGCCTCCTACACTGTGAAAACACCAAGATGTATTAAGGGGAAGTGAGCTTCTCATGATTCTAAGAGTTCACACAGAACTTTAATTATTTTGTTATATAGTATTTTTGTTAAACTCAGCCTTGAAATGTATCTGGGCTTCTAAGCCACAAAGATTGGGCTCTATACCTCATCCTACTCACTCACTGTGTGACCCTGGGCTATATCAGAGCCTCAGTTTCCTCTTCTGTAGGAATCAGGATCACATATTGCTATGGATTGAATGTTTGTGTTCCCCAAATTTATATGTTCAAACTTCAAGCTGCAATATGGTGGTATGAGGAGGTGGGGCCTTTAGAAGGCAATTAGGTTTAGATGAGGTCATGAGGATGAGGCCCCATGATAGAATTAGTGTCCTCATAAGAAGAGGAAGAGACTAGAACTCTCTCACTCTGCACTACATGAAGACACAGGGAGACAGGATAGTTGCCTGTAAGCCAGGAAGAGATTCCTCACCAGAACTAGACTATTCTAGCACTGTGATCTGGGACTCCAGCCACCAGAACAGTGAGAAATCAATTTCTGCTGTTTATGCTACCCATTCTATGGTATTTTGTTATGGTAGCCTGAGATGCCATATAATTAGTAGTAGTTTGTAAATAATGTGTATAAATTATGTGTGTGGGTATGCATATATATATATATATATATATATGCAATCATTTTGAAGCTCAGATAAGGCTCATAACCTAACCCAGTGCTAATGTGATGAAGTCACAATAAACACTAGTTCTCATCTTCTCTTTAGTTTTATTGTAAAAGTCAGTAATTTAGCTTTAGTTCTTCAATGACTGAGTGACCTTCTTGGTTCTTGGATAACAGAATTGGATGCTTGACAATCATTCCAGATGCTAAGGTGTTTTAGTATAAGGAGGGAAACCTCCAGATGAAAAGTGTATTTGTATCTGCAGTTCCATTATTATTATTGTGTCCCTGCACTCAGAGAGCTGATGGTGAGACAGACATGTCAGAAGGTTAGCAGGGGTATGATTTGTTGGTACCTTCCCTTTAGTAGGAGTTTAAGTGAACTCTCATATTTTGGAACCAAACTGCAAGAGATTGGTTTTCTCTAACCGGCAAGCTGAGACAATAGGAGGGGTTAATGTATTTCACAATGAATTCTGATTTATAAAATATGTCTAGCAGCTTATGAATATGGATATGATATCTGCAAACAAAAGGTCACATGGCTAACAACTGGGGGAAACAATATTTATGAATGCAATGCCATCACAAGGACTAAGGTGAGAAAAGAAAGACATTTAAGAAGGGAGATACAGCAGTCAAAGAGGATGTATGGGTTGGGAAAGATGATAGATTAGATAAAAATCAAAAAGAAGGCTGCAAACAGAGGCTGCACTAATGCAATAGAGAGACTAGTCAAGCAAACTACGAGAGGTGAATCAAGAGGGTATGAAGAGGTGAGAAAGGTAACATGGGTCCCTAAAACAGTTAGTGAAGAGTAGAGAAGAAACAGGTCAAGGCCACCTTGAAGTATTAATGTCTTCAGAGTCAATGAAAATGTTAAGATATTAATGGTACCCAGAGTAAATGAAAATATTAAGATCCATATCTTAATAATGGATTGGGGAAAATTTTTTGAAAGTCTTTCTCCAATGGCATTTAAACTAATAAATATGTATAACTCTTAGGAGCTCTATGGTGTGTGGTATATGGAAGCACAGCTATTTTTGGTGTATTCATTTAAATAATAGTAGAATATAGTTAGGCATCCTATAGTACTGACTTCATGACCATCCTTAAAGAACTTTTCGAGTGCTTGGCAGTTTGATTTCAATTCTGAGAGTTGATACCTAGATTGATATTTAGGTGTTAACAGGGCTTTCCAGATTGTTTTAATGGTTTATTAAGACACTAAAATAGCATAGACTGAGTGACAAAGGAAAGAAGTTGACATTTCATGAGGATCTCTTATGGCCAGGACCCTTTACACAACCATCTAACTTATATTTTCCAAATAATGCTGTGCCTTTGTTTCATTTGAAGTTCAACCCAAAAGAAGAGGGTATGATTCTGTAGCACACATTCTGTAATTCCTGACTTACATGTTTCCATTTTGAAAATAGAAGGCCAAAATTATTCAGTTCCTACTCTTAATTGATGTAGATAATATGGAAATGATTTTATCTTAAGTTCAGAGATAGTTTAATCAGAGCATCGTATCAATCTGACTATAATCCTCATTGGTTAGTTCAGAGATTGGTAAAGGACCCAATTCTGTAAAAAAAGAATAAAAACTTGGACAATAATTAGAACCCAGAAATAAATAGAGACCTAGTCTTAATGACTACGTTTGACGTTCTGAATCTAGGCCCTTCTTGAAAAGAAAAAATGCATGTATATATTCTCTCTTTCTCTCTCTCTCTCTCTCTCTCCTGTCCTCCCTTCCTCCCTCCCTCCCTTCCTTCCTCCCTCCCTATTCTGAGTTGGGCTCTATCACATATAAATAAGAGTCTGGGTACCATCAATATTTTTGAAAGGCATTGGATCCACATATTTTTTGACCAATGTTTTTGGGAGACATTAAATCTTACATATCATCTCTAGAGTTATAATTTATATTAACCCATAGAAGTTTTATAAAGTTCTACCTCAAATAAGTCTGCTTAATTTTAATACAGCAATTCCCAAATATATTTGACCATGACATTTTTTCCCCAGAATACCTATTATATTTTCTGTAATGAACATTTTATGAAATATTCTTAAGTGTTTGCTGGTCTAAATGAATCCTCACAAAAATTATAAGAAATATATATATATATATATATATATATATATATATATATTTCTCCTTCTTTCTCCTCATCTTCTTCTTTTTTCCTTCTTTCCTTCCTTCTTTCCTTTCTTCTTCTCTTCTTCTCTTTCTTTTCTTTTCTTTCTTTCTTTCTTTCTTTTTCTTTCTTTCTTTCTTTCCTTTCTTTCTTTCTGATGGAGTTTTGCTCTTGTTGCCCAGGTTGGAGTGTAGTGCTGTGATCTCAGCTCACTGCACCCTTTACCTCCCAAGTTCAATGGATTCTCTTGCCTCAGCCTCCTGAGTAGCTGGGATTACAGGCACCCATCACAATGTCTGGCTAATTTTTGTATTTTTAGTAGAGACGATGTGTCCCCATGTTGATCAGGCTGGTCTCAAACTCCTGATTTCAGGTGATCCACCTGTCTTGGCCTCCCAAAGTGCTAGGATTACAGGCGTGAGCCACCACACCCAGCTCTTCTTTTTATATAAATAAACTGTGGCTTAAAGAGCTGACTTACTCTACTTAAGTCTCGGAGAAAACGGCAAAGTTGAGAGATGGAATAGGATCTCAGTTCTCATAGGAACTCAACTCTAAAGAGTCTGAGGCCAAACAGAGCTTAAGGAAATAGGTAGGAAATGAGAGACCAAGCCTCATTTATCTGTAGTGTCCAAAGATTGAATAAAGAATATTGATAAGGTTTCTGTGGAATCACTACCAAATATTCAATCCTATTGAAGCTGAACCCCATGAATGCACAGAGGGTCCTTCATTCAGTATCCATCGGATACATTTTGGTAATTTCTGGCCACATACTGCTGCCTGCTTTTCAGAAGCTTAAAATCTAGCTTTTTTCCATTATCACTCAGAAAACATGTAAAGAGGTTGGGTTCTAATTTTTACCTGTCTGAAAAAGTATACACACACACACACACACACACACACACACACTTTGAATAACTCTCATCCATTTCCTTCTTGAAGTGAGGTAAGAAATACATAGCTACTAAGCTTCATAAGTGAAGGAAAAATAAAATCCTTTGTGAACAAGCAAGTACTCAGAGATTTCATCACCACCAAGCCTGCTTTATAAGAGCTCCTGAAAGAGGCACTACACATAGAAAGGAACAGCCAATACCAGCCACTCCAAAAACATAACAAATGGTAAAGAGCATCAACACAATGAAAAATCTGCATCGACTAACAGGCAAAGCAGCCAGCTAGCATCAAAATGACAGTATCAAATTCACACATAACAATATTAACCCTGAATGTAAATGGACTAAATGCCCCAATCAAAAGACACAGACTGGCAAATTGGACAAAAAGCCAAAATCCATCGGTGTGCTGTATCAAGGAAACCCATCTCACATGCAAGGACGCACAAAGGCTCAAAATAAAGGGATGGAGGAAGATTTACCAAGCAAATGGAAAGCAAAAAAAAGCAGGAGTTGCAGTTCTCATCTCTGATAAAATAGACTTTAAACCAACAAAGATCAAAAGAGACAAAGAAGGACATTACATAATGGTAAAAGGATCAATGCAACAAGAAGAGCTAATGATCCTAAATATATACGCACCCAATACAGGAGCACACAGATACATAAGGCAAGTTTTTAATGACTTACAAAGAGACTTAGACTCCCACACAATAATAGTGGGAGACTTTAACACCCCATTGTCAATCTTAGATCAACCAGAGAGAAAATTAACAAGGATCTCCAGGACTTGAAATCAGACCTGGAACAAGCAAACGTAATAGACATTCACAGAACTCTCCACCCCAGATCCTCAGAATATACATTCTTCTCAGCACCACATCACACCTACTCTAAAATTGACCACGTAATTGGAAGTAAATCACTCCTCAGCAAATGCAAAAGAAAGGAAATCATAACAGTCTCTCAGACCACAGTGCAATCAAGTTAGAACTCCAAATTCAGAAACTAACTCAGAACCGCACAGCTTCATGAAAGCCGAACAACTGGCTCTTGAATGTTGACTGGATAAACAATAAAATGAAGGCAGAAAAAAAGATGTTCTTAGAAACCAACGAGAATGAAGACACAACATACCAGAATCTCTGGGACCCATTTAAAGCAGTCTCTAGTGGAAAATATATAGCAATAAGTGCCCACATGAGAAGCAAGGAGAGACCTAAAATTGACACCCTATCGTCAAAATTGAAAGAGCTAGAGGAGCAAGATAAAAAATACTCAAAACCTAGCAGAAGACAAGAAATAACTAAGATCAGAGCAGAACTGAAGGAGATAGAGATACAACAAACCCTTCAAAAAATCAATAAATCCAGGAGCTGGTTTTTTGAAAAGTTCAACAAAATAGACCACTAGCCAGATTAATAAAAAAAAAGAAAGAATAACCAAATAGATGCAATAAAAAACGATAAAGGGGATATCACCACAGATTCCACAGAAATTTGAACCATCATCAGAGATTATTACAAACAACTCTATGCACATAAACTAGTAAACCTGGAAGAAATGGATAAATTCCTGGACACTTGCCTCCTCCCAAGCCTAAACCAGGAAGAAGTCAAAATCCTGAATAGACCAATAACAAG
>CAUYQU010058092.1:0-45308 GCA_963574635.1 Cheracebus regulus
CAGATCCAACATCCAAGACATGGACAGACCACCAAACAGATCCAGTATCCAAGACACAGACAGACAGACCACCAAACAGATCCAGCATCCAAGACACAGACAGACCACCAAACAGATCTAGTATCCAAGACACAGACAGACCACCAAACAAATCCAGCATCCAAGACACAGACAGACCACCAAACAGATCCAGTATCCAAGACACAGACAGACAGACCACCAAACAGATCCAGTATCCAAGACACAGACAGACCACCAAACAGATCCAACATCCAAGACACAGACAGACCACCAAACAGATCCAACATCCAAGACATGGACAGACCACCAAACATATCCAGCATCCAAGACACAGACAGACAGACCACCAAACAGATCCAGCATCAAGACACAGACCCACAACAGATTCAGTATCCAAGACACAGACAGACAGACCACCAAACAGATCCAGCATCCAAGACACAGACAGACAGACCACCAAACAGATCCAGCATCCAAGACATGGACAGACAGACCACCAAACAGATCCAGTATCAAGAGACAGACCACCAAGTCAACCCAGCATCTAAGACACAGACAGACAGACCACCAAGCCAACCCAGCATCCAAGACACAGACAGACCTCCAAGAAGATCCAGCATCTAAGCCACAGACAGAAAAACAGACCTCGTATTCACAGGACAGACAGGCTGTCTGGCGTGCAGGGGACAGAGACTGGAGCTCCTGGCCTCTAAGTTCAAACAGACAGGCTGACCCAGGATCACAGGGTCAGGCCAATAGGACATAGTATCTGAGAGACTATGTGACCCACAGTCCAAGGGACAGGATTCCAGGATTCTGGAACTGAGCCAGGGACTGATCCAGGATCCCAGGGTGAGACTGACCGACTGACAGATTCCTGACAGAAATGCAGGAATGATAAATAGGCTGGCCCTGCACTCAAGGGACAGACTCGATAGCCTGATCTGAGCCACAGACAGAGAGAGACAATGACTCAGGATCTGAGGTCAAAGTGATGGGTCCGGGCTTGGACCCAGGTTTGACTGTCTGAATGTACGGAGGTGCAGGCCAGAAACTCTAATCAGAGACTTGGGGTGACTCAGGAGCAAAGAACTGGAGAGAGATGGGGTGACACAGGTGCTGCCGGAAGCTTGCTGGCTTCTCAAGAACATGGGATCCCTTTGTCCTTTTCCCTTCCTGCCTGTTAAGAGAGCGGCCCCTAAACTCTGGGGGACTAGGGGACAGTGGAAAGTTCCTGTGGGGAGGGTTGGAATGGGCCTGGGGAGAAGAGAATGAGCCCCTATTCATTTCTCAACCCTGCTACCTGTTCACAGAGGCAGTGGGATTCAGAAGAGACGGGTTTTTGGGTCCCTGACTCTACTTCTACTCTCCTCAACAGTCGTGGTTTTTTTGCTTCCACTCCATCCCAGCAATGTACACTCATCTGCTCTGCCAGTTTCTTCTTGGACAAGCTGCTTTTCTGAGCACAAGACTGGGGGTCAGTAAATTAGATCCCAAACAGACCGAGGGCCTCTGTTTCCTCATCTATAAAATGGGGACAGCAGAAGTTGCCTGTTAAGTTAACAGCACTGACTGCAGTGTCTGACCCATTCCAAGCCTCATGCAGTTCAAGTCTGAGAGCTGTTAGAGAAAGCGAGGCCTAACTGGGCTAGAGGGGCATCAGGGAGGGCTCCCTGCTGGAGAAAGGACAAGAATGAGTCAGCGAGGGCAGAAGTAGCCTGTGGGGTGTCCTAGCTCTTTGCAAATCAAGCAGAGAAACCCCAGAGCCCTGTAAGGTCTGGAGGGAGATACACATATATACTCACATTTATTCATTCAGCAAATAGTCAATGCCTCCTCTATAATGCATCAGTGCCTATTCTACAGGCACTGATGCTGGGGACACAGGGGTGACCAAGACAGTCGAGGTCCCTGTCCTCATGGATTCACAGTGGGAGAATGTAAAATAAATACATAAGCGGTGATTTCATAGTGTAGGTTAAGAAGCAGATAAGACAGAGGGGTGTGGTAGATAGTGCGAGTTGGCAAGGGTGGCTGGGGAGGCCTCTCTGAGAAGGTGTGAGCTGATGAGGAGCCAGCCACAGGAGGATCTGGGAAAGGGGTGTTCCAGGGAGAGCAAGAGCAGACATCCCGAGCCAGGGACAAATGTGGCTGGGTTTTAGGAACCCCCAGCGCATCTGGAGTGTCAGGAACAAGTGGGACAGTGGTTTGAGATGAGGTGAGAGAAACAGGCAGGGCCAGATGGTTTAGGGCCTGCACGCCGAGGGGAGAAGCGTGGGTTTTATTCCAAGTGTGATGGGAGGCCCTTGGAAGGCTTTGCGAAGGGGAATGACATGATCTGACAGGTTTTAAAAATACCCCGCTGGTTGCCATGTGGAGAATGGACTGTAGGGAGGCAGGAGTGGATGCGGGCAGCCCACACAGAAGGCTGACGTGGTCACCCAGGCAAGATGACTGTGGCCTGCACAGGTGGTAGCAGAGGAGACATGGACAGACTGGGGATTTCATTGTTGTTTTTTAGAGACAGGATCTCACTCTGTCATCCAGCCTGGAGTGCAATGGTGCAGTCATGGCTGACTGCAGCCTCGAACTCCTGGAAGCAAGTGATCTTCCTGCCTCAGCCTCCTGAGTAGCTGGGACTACAGGCACACATCACCATACTTGGCCAATTTTTAATTTTTTTGTAGAGATGGGTTTTTCTCTATGATGCCGAGGCTGGTCTTGAACCCCTGGGCTCAAGTGATCCTCCTGCCTTGGCCTCCCAAAATGTTTGGGATTCCAGGCATGAGCTACCACACCTGCCCTGGGGATACATTCTAGAGAAGAGCTGATATACACCACCCCCAATCTCCCAATCTGGATTCCATTCCCTGAGATGGGGTGTTCTTCTCCTGGATGAAGCTCAGCTTCTTTCAACTTCATTTCAGATAGAGTGGGATGTGAGATAGGGTGGACTTCCTGGAGGAAGTTTCAAGAGAGGGTGCTTGGTGGTGAAGAGGAGACAGAGGACTCTGCCCAGTGTATGCTACCCCCTCTATGAACACCCTTTAGAGTTTATAAACTATTTTTAAATTCATTGCGTGTGTGTGTGTGTGTGGTGTGTGTAGACAGGGATTCACTATGTTGCCCAGGCTGGTCTCTAATTCCTGGATTCAAGAGATCCACCCACCTAGGCCTCTCAAACTGCTGAGATTACAGGTGTGAGCCACCGCACCCTGTTCCATCACTCATTTAATGCTCACAACAAGGAGGAAAATAAGGCTCAAAGAAGCGGAGAGACTGCCCAAGGTCACACAGCAGGTCCGGGACAGGGCTGGGAATCAAAGGCAAACGCTAGCCCTTGCTACCTTTCCTCCCTCATCCTTACCTCAGTGGCTCTGTCACAGGCAGAATGGCAAGTGCCAGCCCCATTTTAGAGAAGGGGAAACTGAGGGCCAGGGAAATGAGGTTGCATGTCCTGGGCAGGACTGTTTTAAGATCTTTGTGGGCCCCTCATCTATGAAGCATATTAAAATGCAGCTACATCAAACATCCCATGTAAATTATTTACGACCAGATAAAAGCCAAATTGTAGTTGACTGCCTGACATCATGTTCTGTTTTGCAGACATTTAATTAAACATTTATTAATTTTGATTCTGTAGTTTTTCCCTGTGTTTTGGAGCCAATTTTTTTTTTTCAGGCTTCAAACATTTTCGTAGGCCCATGAAAATCTCACAGGCCCTTGGCAGTGAGCTTTTCGCGCTGGCTGGAAAAAATAGCCACAGTTTTGGTCCTGTTGCCAAAAGGGGCAGAGTAAGGCAGGACCCAGGCCTTTTATCCCCAGATGGCAGCATGCTCTTTCCACACTCCCCGCTGACCCCACATTCCTGGGACTCAGAGGCCTCCTCTCTTCTCTTCCCCCATCCCTGCTCCTGCCCACAGTGGCCCTGGGCTGTGTGAGCCCTTTGTCTGCGGTTAGCTGGGAGCTGGCAGAGGAGGGGGCAGGAGCGGGCAGGGAGGTGGGTAGGCCACCCGTCAGGTGGTGATGGATGCTGGCTGGGGGCCAGGGCCTCTCTCACGCTGACCTGGGCCCGGAAACAGATGGTCTTCCAGTCTGAGAGAAACTTCCAGGGTGTCACCCTCCCCCAACTCCCCAGGCCCCTTCACATTGGACCAGCTGGTCTCCTTCTTAGTCAAAGCCAGAGCCCCAGGAAGGGGAAGGGAATGTGATAGCAGAGGGGATGGCGGCTAGGAAAGACAGCCTGTGTTCTAGGCCCTCAGAAGTTCTAGGGGTCATCTTGGTTTCTCCCCCAGCCCCCACCTCTGGCCACCTCCAGATCTCTCTCTGCCCCTCCTCTCTCCCCTGCCTTAGCTCAGCCCTGTAATCCTGGCTTTCCTCCAAGCCAGCCTCCACAGCAAGCTTTCTAAGCCACTGAGCCAAGCACATCACCCCTGACTCTGGGATGGCATTCAGATATAGAATAAAATCGGAACTTTTCAGTCCGGAATTTGATGCCCTTCACAATTCTAGTCTTCTTATGCCCCTGCCCATTTAAACCACCCCCACCCTGGCCCCTGTCCAGGCCCGCCAAACCTCTGGCCATTCCCTTAAAAGGCCAAATTCTTTCAGGCCTCTGAGCCTTTGCTTCAGCTGATTCTTCCACCTGGAATGCCTTTCCATCTCTTGTGTGCCTTCAAATGCCAGTCCATGCTTTAAAACTGAGATAAAATGTTTCTTCTCTCCAAGGCATGTTGTAGTATTATTTCACCTCCTATCTTGTCTCTCTTCCATGGGACTGGGAGATACATACGGGCACACAGCCTGGCACAGAGCAGGTGGTCAAAATGCACCTGCTACATGAATGAATCATTCTGGCTGCAGGGATCCTTATGTGTGGGGTAAGTGTGAGTCCAGAAAACGGAAGATACAGGGAGACAAATTTCTGCTCATCAGAAGAAACACAAGCCCAGCCCTGGAGCTGCTCAGAAGCTGAGGTCCCTGTCCTGGGAAATGTGTGAGCCGTGGATATAGATGCACCAGGCTGGAAATGGCTGAAGGAATTCCAGCATGGCATAGGAGAGTTGGAGAGAGGGGGCTTTGCATTTCCTGAGTCAGCTCCTGAGGGAGCAGCCCCCTTCCCATCCTGGCTGCCAATCCTGTCATTTGTTATGTTGACGGTGTGTTTACACCGTCAACATAGACATGTCAGGATGACCCAGGGATGGGGAGGAGGGTCCTAAACGGGATGTTCCTGGCCACATTTTGCAGAGATAGTCCCAGAATATTCACTCTGAAAAAATCTCCAGAGTCATCAAATCCATCCCTTTCATTGGCAGAGGGAGAAACTGAGGCCCAGAGAGGGCCACACAGCTGGTAAGACCAGTATATTCATTTGAGGAAACTGAGCATCAGCTGGCCCCACATCCAGGGAGCATTGTGATTTCCTCCCTTGGGCTGTGAATAGAGTGAGTTCCCTGGTTCCCAAACAACATCCTGGAAGTACCAGCACTTCACCCTGGGAATAGACCCCAAATCCCTGGCTCCCCAGTTTCAGATCCAGGCGATGGGGTCACAGAATCTGTGTGTTTCCCCCTACACACACCCCACCCCCAGTTTCCTGGGGGGAAGGCCACTTTTGGAGGAGCCCTCTGGTTTGCAGCAAAAGGTGTGCTTGGCCTGGCATGGTGACTCACGCCTGTAATCTCAGCACTTTGGGAGGCCGAGGCGGGCTGATCATGAGGTCCAGAGTTTGAGACCAGCCTGGCCAATATGGTGAAACCACATCTCTACTAAAAATATAAAAATTAGCTGGGCATGGTGGTGCATGCCTATAGTCCCAGCTACTTGGGAAGCTGAGGCAGGAGAATCGCTTGAACCTGGGAGGCAGAGGCAGAGATCCCTGGGATCTCAGAGTTAGCCAAGATCTCGCCACTGCACTCCAGCCTGGGCGACAGAGCAAGACTCCATCTCAAAAAAAAAAGTAGGGGGGCATACCTGCCCCTGTGAATCAGAGAGTTTGGGGATCTGGGGAGGGGCTCTAGGAAGGTGGCAGGGTCTGTGGCTGCACAAGTGGAGCTTCTGGTTAAGGAAACAAGGCAGAAGGATAAATCAGACCCAGAGATCTGTGTGGATAGGTCCCCTCTCACCCTACAGGGGCACTGAACTTAATAGTGTGCAGTTTCTTTTCATTCGTTTAATCCTCACCGCCACTTTGGGAGGGATTAACTAGGGCTCAGAGAGGGTCTTGCTCAAGATCACACAGTAAATTAGATGCCAAGTCAGGGATTGATCTCAGGACTTCAGAGTCCCTTCTATACCCCCTATAGGATTACTAGAGTTCCATTCAGTTTAACAAGCCTGCAGTCATGCACACTTTCATTCATTCAGCCCACATGGATTAAGCACCTACTGTGTGCTAAGAACTGAGGACCTAGCAGTTAGCAAGCCAACCTAGTCATTCTCCAGGTATTCACAGCATGGGGGAGAGGCACGAATAACCGGGCAGTTACAACCCACTGTGACAAGTGCTAGCTAGATTAGATGGAATCCTG
This sequence comes from Cheracebus regulus, assembly GCA_963574635.1. Lineage (NCBI taxonomy): Eukaryota > Metazoa > Chordata > Mammalia > Primates > Pitheciidae > Cheracebus > Cheracebus regulus. The sequence goes on from CAUYQU010058092.1 coordinate 6,555, forward strand.
GGAGAGGCCCCTACCCAAGGTGGAAGATGGTCAGCGCAAGCTTTATGGACAAAATTGTATTTAAAAGCTGAGCCTTGGAAGAAAAGCAAGAGTCCCGGTTTGGGGCTGGGATGGGGTTAGGGGACAGGTCAGGGCGTTTCAGGGAGAGGAAACAATAGGTACAAAACCTCAGCGGGGAGGGAGAACATCGTGAGCTCTGGCATCTGTGACCGGTTCAGAGTGGCCATGAAGAGACATGTTGTTTGTTGGGAGAAGTGGCATGAGAGGAAGCAGGAGTTTCAAATGCCAAGGAAAAGTGTCTGTGAGCACCTTCCCTACACCCTGGGGTGAGAGCTGGGCATCGAGAGGTGAGGTTGGGGAACAGGCCAGGGAGCCGCTGGTGGCAACAGAACTGGGGCTGGCACCAGGCAGTCAGGACCGTTCCTAGAAGGAACCGATGTGAGCAAAACTTTTTATGGTATGCAGTCAGAGGCAGTGTTGCCTAATGGTTAGAGTGCTGGCCCTGAAACCAGAATGACTGGGTTTGAATCCTGGTTCTACTGCTTCCTAGCTGTGTGAACCTGGATAAACGACATATCTCTCTGGGTCTCAGTTTACTCATCTACAAAATGGGGATTGTGTGCCGTGTGTGGTGGCTCATGCCTATAATCCCAGCACCCTGGGAGGCCGAGGCAGGATGATCGCTTGAGGGGAGGCCAGGAGTTCAAGACCAGCGTGGGCAATATAGCCAGAAAACAATTTAAAAGTTAGCCTGGTGTAGTGGTGCATGCCTATAGTCCCAGCTACTCAGGGGGCTGAGTCGGGAAGATTCCTTGAGCCCAGGAGCTTGAAGTTGCAGTGAGCTAAGATCGCACTACTGCATTCCAGCCTGGGTGACTGGAATTTAGAATGACCCCATCTCTAAAATAAAACAAAATAAAGGATGAGTAACAGGGCTATTACAAGCTCAGGGCACTCTAAGGTGTCAGTAACCCTGCAAAGAAAGCACGCTCCAACCCGTTACAGGAACAATGGTGACGCTGCTGTTGCGTTAAAGGCTTGACTTAGTGCCAGTCCTCTCTCTCTAAGCTAATGAGTCCATTCAGTGCTCCTCAACGGCAGCCCCATAAAGGGATCCTTTCGAAATGCCCATTTCACAACTGAGGAAACAGCCTCAGCGAAGGGAGTGACTTGCCCGCTGCGCCTGCGGGCGGCTTGGGGCGGGTGGGACCGAGCGAGCGGAACCAGCGCGCGGGAGCTTGAGCACCGCGTCCTTCCCGCAGGTACCTGCGCGCCCTGTACCTGGGGCTGCAGAGCCGCTGGCGCGGGGAGCGGCTGCGGCGCCACTTCTACTGGCGGATGCTGTTCGAGAGCGCCGACGTGAGCATGCTGCGCCTCCTGGAGACCTTCCTGCGCAGCGCGCCGCAGCTCGTGCTGCAGCTCAGCCTGCTGGTGCACCGCGGGGGCGCGCCCGACCTGCTGCCGGGTGAGCCCGCCCCTTCACCCTCCGCGCCGGGGACCGCCCCACCAGGCCTTTCTTTCTGCTTCAGGTTCCCTGGGATGCCCTGTGCGCTTCCCTACCCCAACTCAGGGCTCAGTCAGGGTTTAGGGAGGCCCGCCCCTTCTACCCTCACCACCCTCCAGGCCTCTGGAGACCCCTGCGTCCCCTTCGATGGCCCACTTACCCTCAGAGTGAGGGACATGGCCCCTCCACTCCCTCGCCACCCATCAGGCCCCCTGGGTGCTCCCGTCTTTGTCCCTTCCCCGTTGCCAGAGCCAACCAAACCCCATTTCCCATCCAAACACCTTAGACCCTCTGGGGAATCCTCTGCCCCCTTCATTCTCCAACCTGATCCCAGCCTGCATCAACTGGGGGAGCCCCACCTGCCTCACAGACCTGACCAATCACCATCAGTTTCCAGAGAGTCGACCTCCTCACTGGGGGGCCCCAGGGGGCCCTCCCAGGCCTACTCCTGGCACCCATCCCCTCCTCCTCCCTACAGGCCCAGTTAATCTCCCACCCTGCCCCTTCTGTAATAACAGACCAGGCCAAGCCCCTCAATGTCAGAGAAAAACCACATCCCCCTGTCTCCCTGAAGCACCCCATGTTCTTCCCACCCAGTCCCTGCCCAACCCATCTTCAGTGTCCCAAAAGCCTATCACTACCCCTCAGGGTCCTGGGTATCCCTTGCCCAGGTACTGGGTCCCAATCACAGTGCTTCCCACCTTGGGTCTCTCCGCCCCCGCCCCTCAGCTCTGCTCAGCTCTAGGTATTCCTCTCCATGCCCGGCCTCCTCCTGGTGGCCCACGACATCTAACGTCCCCTCCTGGCTGCTCTACACCCTAATCATGACCTCCTCTTCACCTCCCCTTCCACTCCCAGAGTCCTGGACCCTCATTTCCCACCATCCCACCAAGACCCCTGAACCCTGACAGCCCCACACCAGAGTCCTGGATGGAGACCAATTCCCCATCTTCACCTCCCTTTATGCTCCCACCCTGCAGAAGTACCCAGTCCTGTGCACCCTCACCACACCTCATCATTGCACTTGAAGCTCCCCACCTCCCAGACCTTCCCCACTCCCCTGCTGATCCACAAACCCTTTCCTCACACCTCCTCAAAACCCGGCTCCTGGCCCAGACCTCAACCCGAGCTCCCCAGACCTCAACCCGAGCCTGCCCCTAACCCAGCCCACCCCGCCCCTGCCCTGTTTCCACAGCCCTGTCCACCTCCGCCTCCCTCATGTCTCTGGCCTGGACGCTGGCCTCCTACCAGAAGGTGCTGCGGGACTCGAGGGACGACAAGCGGCCGCTGTCCTACAAGGGCGCTGTGGCCCAGGTGCTGTGGCACCTGTTCACCATCGCCGCCCGCAGCCTGGCCTTCGCGCTCTTCGCCAGCGTCTACAAGCTCTACTTTGGCATCTTCATCGTGGCCCACTGGTGCGTCATGACCTTCTGGGTCATCCAAGGGGAGACAGACTTCTGCATGTCCAAGTGGGAGGAGATCATCTACAACATGGTGGTGGGCATCATCTACATCTTCTGCTGGTTCAACGTCAAGGAGGGCCGCAGCCGCCGCCGCATGACCCTCTACCACTGCATCGTCCTGCTGGAGAACGCCGTGCTCACCGGCTTCTGGTACTCCAGCCGCAACTTCTCCACCGACTTCCACTCACTCATCATGGTCTGCGTGGTGGCCTCCAGCTTTGCGCTGGGCATATTCTTCATGTGTGTCTACTACTGTCTCCTGCACCCCAATGGGCCCATGCTGGGTCCCCAGACGCCTGGCTGCATCTTCCGTGAGGCCTCCGAGCCCTGTGGCCCACCCGCTGACGCCATCACGAGTCCCCCCAGGTCCCTGCCGAGGACTACAGCTGCTGAGCGGGATGGGGCCTCTGGGGGGGAGCGTGCGGGGACCCCCACACCACCTGTCTTCCAGGTTCGGCCTGGCTTGCCTCCCACACCAGTGGCCCGCACCTTGCGGACAGAGGGGCCTGTCATCCGGATTGACTTGCCTCGCAAGAAGTACCCGGCGTGGGATGCTCATTTTATTGACCGCCGGCTCCGGAAGACCATCCTGGCACTGGAGTACTCCTCGCCTGCCACGCCCCGGTTGCAGTACCGGAGTGTGGGGACCTCCCAGGAGCTTCTGGAGTATGAGACCACAGTGTAGGCTACAGTGTCCCTGCACAAAGGGACAGGCTTGGCTGATTCTACATCAGCCACAGTGTTGAGCCCAGAATTTCAGGGCCACCAGGCTAAGGGGGAGTGGATCGATTGGTCCGAGGGTAGAGTGGCCCCACTCTTGGGTTATTTCAGGGGAGGGGGCAGCCTTGCGGAGGCCCCAGCCCTGGGCCCCATTTTCAGCCTTGTGGCCCATTCCCTAAATTCCCCTGACCCAGGGCCCGGCGAATCATCTGGTGCTACACTTCTTGAGCTGCCCTGCTTTTGTGGGGCCGCCACACCTCTCCCCTGCCTGGTGTTGCCCATATGTCAACTGTGCTGGACCTGCCAGAGAAAGGGCACCATCTGGGGTCCATGAACCAGACCCTGTGCTCCTCGGGGGTTGTGGGGAGTGGGCTGCCTCTGTGGTGGGAGGACACCTCAGAGAAGGATGGAGGAGGCCGTGGAAGGGATGGGGTGAGGTTGGAGCATCATGTGGACAGAGATGGCCTGGGTCCTGGAGAGTCCGAGGCCTGGAGCCAGGGCAAGAGGGAGCTGAAGGAGGGAATTGGGGTGGGACAGGGTGTTCGGGTGGGGGGCTGGCAGTGCTAGAGATGGATAGGAGAAAGAACTGTGGGGATCTAGGCTGGCAGAAGCATGGAGGGGTAGAAGGCTTGGGGGAGGGGAACCTGCAATCCAGAACATAGCAAATAAGAATGAACTCCTCAGGACATGTCTCTTGTTGTGGGCTCTGTGAAGGATGAGGTTCCACACACCTTGGGTGAAATGTTTCAAGGAGCCATTCTTTGTTCTAGATGAGCACCTGGAATGTGGCTTCTAGATGCAGGTCTTCAACACAGCAGATAAGATGCCTGGGAAGATCCCTAGGCTCAAGTGCAGGTGAGGTTTTAGCACATTTATCAGAGGAACTGATCCAGAAGCATGCTTAGTTCTAGACTGAGTTCTAGAGTGCTAGTCTGATCAAATGTCCCAGGGAGCTGCTCTGATCTGTGTATTCTGTTGTGAGGAGGGAGGACAATGGAGCCTTGCTGCTCTGCTGTGGGGGATTCTAGTACCTGTCATGGTGGTTGGGGAGAAGGGTTCTAGAACCCAGTGTGAATGGAATTTTCTAGGAATGGGTGCTCTGATTCTAGACTTCTGAGGCTCATGGGAGCTCTAGGCCCGTGTTACCTTGGTCCACAGCCATCTTTCTAAAAGGAAATTGTCCTCAGAACCCCTGAGACATTTCAGCTGCCAACTGGTTCCCAGCTGGAAAAAAATAGCTCTGGGACGTGACATGAATCCTGGCTCTCAGCCACCCTGCAAATGGGGCTCCCTGGGGTGGCATCTGGGAAACTGACTCGTTTTGCCTTAGATCTGATGACTCCCCAGGACCTGTTGTCTATTCCCATGGCCTGAATATCTTCAACATCCTGGAGTGCCCAGGGGACTCACCCAGGGCCCCTCCTCCCACCTAGGACAGCCAGTCCTGGACTGAGGGGGGCGTATGGGAGAGGGGAAGTAGGTAGTTCCATGGGGTGAGGGGACAGAGCCTCTAGCAGAGCTGGGAACCCCGTCACACACACACACACACACACACACACACACACACACACACACACACACTCCTCACACACACACACACACACACACACTCCTCACACACACACACACACACACACACACACACTCGAATGAGCAACTAAGGCTCATTCGGTGGGAGAGGATGGCAGGGGATGTTAAGGACAGCTGCAAACCTGATCCTGGATTGCAGTGGGCCCTGAGAATCCTAACTATGCAAATTAGAGGGGTGCTGAGCCCTCTCTGGTTCAGCCTCTTTTGGGTTACAAGTGGGAAACTGAGGCCCAGAGTATCAGCCACTCTCTCAAGTTCCCAGACTCTGGGCTGCCCTATCCAAAGGTGAGGGGCAACAATGAATTATTGGGGATTCAGGGTGACCCCAAAGGCAGAGAGGACCAGATTGCCCACATATACACAAGCACAACTATGATACAAGTCACCCTCCTACCAGCACACAGGCAGAGATGGTGTGTGCATCAGCCCTGCCAACACAGCAAGAATACTTTTCCTTCCTTCTGCTGCTAAGCACCCTCAGGAACCAGGCCTCAAGGGTGATGGGTGGTGGGAGAAGCCCAAGGCTTTCCCAGGCATGGTCTGCTGTGTTCATCCATCCTGCTTGTCCTCTGCCCAAATCCATCTTTGGAGGCTGAATTCACACACAAAGCCTTTGTGAGACAGGAGCTTTGAGGATGCGGACCCAGCTCAGAAACAGACTGTTTCTCCAGGGCCAACTTTGTGCCGGGAATTTTTACCCCATGTGGTTTCGCTTACACTCTCTGCTGCTCACAACATCCCTACAAGAGAGGTATTATCAACCCATCTTACAGATGAGGAAACTGAGGTTCAGAGAGGTGGCATGAGGGTCACCCTTGGCAAGTTATTCTCCTCCCCAGTGTCCTAGAATGGCCCATCTGGCTGCTACATTCTAGAGGAAATTCTAGAGGACCTAGCTGGGGTCCTTTACCACTCCAGGAGGCTCCCAAGGGGCAGGGATGTGCTGGCAGGGCTTGGCATGGTCTAGGGCTCGCAGGGAAGCCACAGCCACATTTTTGGATTTTACTCCACCCCTACTCCCCACCTCTTCTCCTTCCCTCGGGGCCTCTGCCTGCAGGGACATCTGGACACAGAAATGGCCACAGTCAAAGGGATCAGGGAGAGGGCAGCAGACCCCTTCTCCTGCTTCTCACCCTCAGAAGAGTCTCAGCCCTTTAATGACTGAGTCCCCACCCAGGAGCTCAGGACCAGGCCTGAGGCCCCCTGCTCCACTGGTTCGTCCCTTCGTTTCACTGGGATAGAGGAGCCAGATGAGGGAGGGTCCATCCCCTCAGAGCTGTTGTTTTGTTTTTCTTTCTGTGACACAATCTACCTCAGCCAGTCTCTACCCTGGCAGAACTGACCCCCCTGGTCCTCTGCCTCCTGTCCCCTGTCCCCAAGCCCAGTCTGGATGCTCAGTGCTTCCCAGAATCCCTACAGGGTCCTTGCAGCCCAGAGGGTCCCTTAGGGTCCTTTAAGCCACCTGCCCTCCACATCTATTAGACAGGATAAAGTGAGACCCAGAGAGGACCAAGGACTCACCAAAGGTCACACAGGAAGCTAGTGGCAGTTAGGATTTCCCTGGGGATGAGAGGTACTAGGGTGCATCTTAATTTTGGCAGGAACAGAAGAGAACAGGATGCTCTGGGTACCAAATATGGCAGGCCCTGCCCTTGGTACCTCTAATCCCAGGAGACCAGTGTCCCCATTTCCAGGGCAGACTTCTATTTCCCTGTTTCTTAGAACTGGCCCCCAGGCTATTGTGTTCCCAAACCTCTGCAGGCCCAACACCCCATCACGGCGCCTCCTGGCACTAATGTGCCGCGTGCCTTGTAACTGTCACCCCAGCTGAACAGTGCAGACCTCCCCACTCCCCCACAGAAGGCTCCCTAACAAGAGGGCCTTGCTTGATACCCTCCTCTCATCTGCCCATTCTTGTGTCTCCCCCGAAAGCTGCCTTACCCCCAGCCAACTCCCTGCTACACCTCTGTCCCACAGAGGCATGTCACCCAAGAGAGTTGGGGCAGGCAGAGGGCAGGGAAGGCAAAGCCTGGGGAAAGTCCAGGTCTCTGGGTAAGGCTGAGGGGTCTGGGAACATCCAGGGAAGGTCTCGCTTGCAGCCAACACCCTCCTAAGTACTTGAGTTCTGCAGATTCTTTCCTTGGAATTCATCTGGGCCTGGAGTCCACAGAACCTTCAGACAGTGGGGAGAAGGTTTTCTGGGACAAGGGGTGCATGAGATGCAAACTCAAATGCCTCGAGATAATAAAAATAAGAGTACTGGAAACAATAGGGAATGGTGGGGACTCTGGCAAACAGGAGAGGAAGTATCTGCCCTGCACTAACATTTACATTTTTGGAAAACTGCTGGCCACTCATAGTGCTGGCCCACGTGCCACCAGTTTGAAACTTAAGGTTCAAAATGGTGAGAAGGTTCTGGAGCATCCTGCAGAGTCTGGAAACCCCTCAGGGGAAGTCAGGGACAGAAGTCGTGGCTCCCTCTGAGACTTTGCTACTCTACCCCTAAATCCTTACCTCCTGGCTATCTGAGAACTGAGCCCACTACCCTCTCAGCTAAAAAGGGAAGTCTGGGGGTCCACAGGGTCCCTGGTTTGGGAATCATCATCTGATAAGGGTACAGGCCCCTCCAGTGCCTCAGGGGGTTAGGGGCTGCTGGAGTCTTCTCCAGCTTAGAGGGCCCCTGGTTAGGAGGAAGCTACATTCGGCTGCAGGGGAGTCCAGGTGCAGGATGTGGACTGAAAGCCAGGACCCAACTGCCCCATTCTGGGCTGGCCTCTGCCACCTTTGACACCTGCCTCCCTCCCCGTTCGAGCTGTGGTGGGGCCTGCAGGAGAGGTTGGTGAGTGAAGCTGTCAGTTTCTGTATTCAAGTGCTTTGTCATGTCACAATGGAAGGGACAGAGTGGGTGCCAAGCCACATGGGTAGTAGTGGGGTAGAGGTCTGTGTCCCCTTTCCCAACCACAGAGGCTTCTAAGACCCTGGGGCTGCGGAGGAAAGGGGCTGCAATGTGCCATTCTGGCTGGGGAGAGAATAGGACATTTCTGGGTCCTTGGCTGCTGCTGGTAGAGGCGTGCGGAGGAAGAACTCCAGAGTGGGAGATGTGGGAGTAGAAAAGGAAAGCCCTGTCCAGGCCTGGCCTGCTTTCTGGAGGCAGAAAACTCCCCAGGGGACAGAGAGGTTCCCCCCTGTGCTTGACTTCTGCTAACCTTCCCTTCTCTGGAGGAGGAGGCCACCCTCTCCTCAGCAACTCTAGCCTTTATTCTATGCATAGCCGCTGCAAGAGCACTCCAGGGCCAGGCTGAAGGGGTGGGGGCCCAGGGGCACTTGCAATAATCTCAGAATGGAGGGTACCCTGGGACAAAGAGGGGGTACAGAAGGCACCAGAGGGGAAAGGCGGTTCCTCCATCTCTGTCTCACCCAAATCTCCCCAGACCGAATCTGACCCTTTTCTGCCTGGTCTCCATTGAGCTAAAGCATCGAACTCAGAGGGGACTCATATAAACATAGCCCCCAGTCCCATCATGAAATAGCTGGAAGGGATCTGAACTGTTCCCAGAGCTCCCTCATTATTTTCTTCCCTGAGGATCCTGTAGTTTGGGAGATTTTCCTCCCAAACCAGCCTCCTTTCTTGAAGAAGAATTCATTTTCCCACATTAAATGAACTCAAGCTGAGTTTCTAAATGCTTCCAAGGCCTCAAGTCAGCTTCTAGAGCTTGAGGGTGGGGGAATCTTTGTGTTCTATTGGGTTGCTTAATAGAAAATTCTCAAAAGCACTCTTGGGCACCCATTTCTGCCTTCACAGGCCCGCAGGGTCTGGACCCCATGTTGGGGCTCCATGGTTCAGACATCCAGCATCCTATTTTACTGAAGGGGCAGGCCCAGAGATGGGAGGTGGCCAGCCCAAGGTCACATAGCGAGCTGGTGGCAGGGTGAGACCAGAACCCAGTTCCTTTGAGGGTCCCACCAGAATACCCCCAGCCCTGGTCCTCCCCTCCATGCCCCTGGAACTCTGGAATCACTAGCCATGCCTGAGGGGCTAATCTCCCTCTGTCAGCACAATTCCGAGTGATTCTTCCCCTCCCTGTCATCTCTCCCTCCCTAACGGGCCTTCACCCCTGTCCACTTCTGTTTCCTATTGCTGGTCCTCCTCCTGGTATTTACTACATCTGTGCCATCCCCCATCCCCCAGACTCACACTCGCCCTCCATGCTTCCCCCAGGACGGGGAGGGGGGCCCTCCAAGCTGGGGCCCCTTTATTGAGACTCTTTTGTACACCACAAACTTTTTGTATATTTTTAATTTTGCTGCAACATGAGATATTAAAAGTCATTTCAGTACGTGCTGCTTTTGTGTCCCATTGTTTTGGCTGTTCTGGGCCAGGGGAAGGAGACGAGGAAGGAGGGATGGGTAGGGTACCACCTGCCACAATCTCTGTGGCTTAAGAGAGAAAGGCCTTTGGCTGGGAGAGGGTGAGACATTATACAGTGCTTCCTGTTTATTGGACAGCATCTCAATCAATCAACCAGAAAGAATCCTAAGGCCAAATGTTCTACACATTATCTCCAAACTCATTTTACAGATAAGAAAAAAAAAAAAAGACAAAGGGTGGAGATACTTGTTAGAGATCACAGAATGAGTCTGTGACAAAATCAGGACCTCGACTGAAGTTCCTAACTCCACTACAACAAATACTTATTGAGAATCTACTCAGTGCCAGACAGTCCTAGGCACAGTGAACAAGAAAGATATAAAATAGGCAAGGTCCCTGCCCTCAAGGAGCTTATATCATATCCTAGCGGGTATTGTCTCTAAAAGGGCCTCTGTCTCCAGGGCTTCCATCCTAATCCAGTGGTTCTCAAACATCAAAGTGCATGAGAATCACTTGGAAGTGGGGGTATGTTTTCAACACATATTTCCGTCTCCAAAACCAGGGAGTAGATTTCCCATGCCTGGAAATCTGCATTTTTAAAGTTCTTCAGGCATGCTTAAAGAACATGCCTGGGAATCCTGCATTCTGGTGCAAGTGGGTCTGAGGACCTGAACTTGAGGAACTTTTTTTTTTTTTCAGACACAGAGTCTCACTCTGTCACCCAGGCTGGAGTGCAGTGATGCAATCATAGCTCACTGCAGCCTTGAACTCCTAGGCTCAAGCAATCCTTTCCCCTCAGCCTCCGGAATAACTGCGACTGCAGGCACACACCACCATGCTCAGCTAATTTTTAAAACATTGTTATAGAAATGAGGATCTCCCTATGTTTCCCAGGCTGGTCTCGAACTCATAGCCTCAAGCAATCTTCCAGCCTCAGCCTCCCAAAGTGGTGGGATTACAGACAGGAGCCACTGCACCCAGCCAAGGACCACTACTTTAATGTACCCTCCACAAATCTGATCATGGCATTTCCTTGCTTTAGAACCTCTCATGGCTCCCCAGTGCCTTCATGATAAAAGTCAAACTCTTCTGCCAGACTCTGGCTTTTTAGAAACTGGGCCTACAACACCTCGAGTCTCATCTCTGACGTAGCCCACCTGGCCCCCGTAGCCTCTCCAAACCACCCATCTTCCTGTTTCCATGAGACTCTCCTGATTGCCATCAACAGACTTTCTAGCCATGCTTTCATGCAGGTGGAGCCCCGGTTTTCCAAGGGTCCCCCTCCAAAGTGCCCAGGGAATGTAACCCTGACCTGGCCCCAGGAGGCAAATCATGGTTGACCAAAAACAGTAGTTCCCAAACTGTGGTCTCCAGACTAGTAGCACCAGGGAACTTATTACAAATACAGATTCTCAGGCCTCAGACTTACTAAATCAGCCACTGTGTGGACAGGACACAGTAATTTGTTTGACAGTCCATCTGGGTGATTCTGATGCATGCCCATGTTTGAGGACCATTGGTCTAAGATAATTCCCCTTACAAGAAATTGATGGAGGCAGGGGCATGTGACCTAATTCTGGTGAGGTAGGGACTGCTAAGTGTCCCCCAGTATCCATGTCCCTCCTTTTCTATAAAGAGTTTTTAGCAAGGCACATAGCCACTCAGAATAAAAGACTACATTTCCCAGCCTCCTTTGCAGCTAGGCTCAGCTTTGACCCAAGTTCTGGCCCAGAAGAAATCTGTGCTACTTACATCACTTTAAAGAGACAGATCATGTTCTCAGCTTTGTTGACCCTGCTGGCTGGACTGCAGCTGGATAGAGAGAGCCATCTTGCAGTTGACAGCAGAACCAGTGCTTGGTGGAGCAACAGAATAGGAGACATCAAGGTCCGGGACCCAGGGAGCTGCCATACCCACCCCTGACTGTTATGAGAAGAAGAAAGAAACTCTCCTGTTGAGGTCACTGTTATTCAGTCTTTGACACAGCCAAAATATGTCCTGGCAAATGTATCTGGCCCTAGGTTCTTAAGGGTAGTCTTCTGAAGATTCCTGGGAAAGATGTTTCTCCACAAAAAAAAGACACACGAGAAGGGGAAACACTTGGCCTTATCCTGGGATGGCACATGTGCCACTCCCAAGGCTGCTGCAGCCATCTTGCCAGCTGTATGAGTCTGCTCCGGCTGCCATAACAAAATACCACAGACCGGCTGGCTTAAACAAAAGAAATCTATTTCCTGACAGTTCTGGAGGCTTGAAGTCCAAGATCAAGCCATTGGCAGAGTTTATTTTGTTATAGGAAAAGGGTCCCGATCCAGACCCCAAGAGAGGGTTCTTGTATCTCCCACAAGAAAAGCTTCAGGGTGAGTCCATACAGTAAAGTGAAAGCAAGTTTATTAAGAAAGTAGAGGAATAAAAGAATGACTACTCCACATACAGAGCAGTCCCAAGAGCTGCTGGTTGCCCATTTTTATGGTTATTTCTTGATGATATGCCAAACAAGGGTTGGTTATTCATGCCTCCCCCTTTTGGACCATATAGGGTAGCTTCGTGATGTTGTCATGGCATCTGTAAACTGTCATGGCACTGGTGGAAGTGTAGCAGTGAGGACAACAGAGGCCAGTATTGTGGCCATCTTGGTTTGGTGGGATTTAGCGGCTACTTTACTGCAAATGTTTTATCAGCAAGGTCTTCATGACCTGTACCTTGTGCTGACCTCCTGTCTCATTCTGTGACTTAGAATGACTTAACTGTCTGGAAATGCAGCCCAGTAGGTCTCAGCCTCATGCTACCGAGCTTGTATTCAAGATGGAGTTGCTCTAGTTCAAATGCCTCTGACAGTTTCTCCTGAGGGCTCTCTCCTTGGCTTGCAGACAGCTGTCTTCCCACCATGTCCTCACATGGCCTTTCCCTGTGCACAAGTGACCCTGCTGTTCTGTGTCTCCAAATTTCCTTTTCTTATAAGGACACCAGGGGGATTGGATTAAGGCCTATCCTAACTACCTTATTTTAACTTCATCACCTCTTTAAAGATCCTTTCTTCAAGGCCGGGCACAGTGGCTCATGCCTGTAATCCCAGCACTTTGGGAGATCCAGGCGGGCGGATCATGAGATCAGGAGATCAACACCATCCTGGCCAACACGGTGAAACGCTGTCTCTACTAAAAATAAAAAAATGTAGCCAGGCGTGGTGGCATGCACCTATAGTCCCAGCTACTCGGGAGGCTGAGGCAGGATAATTGCTTGAACCCGGGAGACCGAAGTTGTAGTGAGCCAAGATTACACCACTGCACTCCAGCCTGGGTGACAGAGCGAGACTCTGTCTCAAAAAGAAACCACCCTATTTTCAAATTCTGTTACTTTCTGAGGTACTGGGGGTTAGGGCTTCAACAAATAAATTGGAGGGATACAATAACACCAGCAAAGTAGAAAATAGAAAGGAATTTGATGCCAGTGTTGAGCTACTCAAATAACCTGAAAGCACTCATTATTGGACTTGTTTTAAGAGAGAATAAATTTTCCTTCTTGTCTAAGCTACCTTGACAGGGTTGTCTGTTTCTTGCAGCCAGAATGCTGGTGCTGTGTTTGCTCAAGCTGTTCCCTCTGCCCAGGGTAACCTTCCTTCCATTCGCCCTTCAAGGTTTGGCTTGAATGCCACCGGCTTGGGGAATGGCTCCTGATTCTGCCTTCCCCAAAGAAGTTGCTGGCCTGTTATCAGAGTTCTTGGCTTGTGTGTCTTTGTCTCTAACCAGATCACGGTCAGCATGTGCACTGACCACCTGCTGCTACTTTCCCCACTCCTGCTTGTGGCAGGCATTGATAATCAATCCCTTCTTCCCGCTGAGAGTAGATTCGGTTTTTATAATCCTCTATGCAGCCCTCCAGGCAGCCCCTGCCAATCAACTGGAGGTGGCTCCAAAGAGATGAATCCTATCTGCCACAATCATTAAGTCTTTGAGAGCAGGGATTTTGTTTTGCTCACCTCTTCTTTGATTCACAAGCTAATTTTAATAATATATTATCATTGTGCACTTCTGTTCCCATTCAATCCCTGTAGCAGCCTTCCAAGGCAGGTACCGCCATTATCCTGCTTCTGACGCATGAGGGCTCTGATGCTGTAAGAGATGAGGTCATGTGTTCAAGGTCATAGATGTCTGAACCTATATCCACCATCTCCAACGACTTCCACTGACTTTTACTAAGCACTTCATCTGTTATGGCTCTGCAGGGAGCACTGCAGGGAATACAGAGACAGTTTTCTAATTTTAGTGGCATTCAAAACACTTATTGTCCTATTTGAGATTCCCAGCAGTTCAGTGATGTTTGGAGCTAGTCCAGGAATAATGTAAGCTCCCATTTTATAGACAAGGAAATTGAGGCCCAGAGAGAGGTGAAGGCTTGCAAAAGCCAGTCATGGAGATCCCAGAGCAAGAGACTTCACCTTTCATGCCCTGCTGCTGCTCCAAGGGTGGGAATTCTGGGCTGGCTCAAGGGGTTAACTTGGAGCTTTCATGTCCAGAGCAGAGTCAGGAATTGGCTAGCACGCCCTGGCCTCTTCCTGTTCGCCTGGCAAGCTGACTGGAGATCTCACTTCCTGCTGCTGGGAGGTGACCAGCAAGATCCAGGAGAGGGAGCGGCTATGAAAGTCAGCTCTAAGCAGCCTGGGCTATTTCCCTGCCAAGGGAGGAAGAGGAAGGGCTAGTGGCTAGGAGTGTCCTATAGCTCTCACACTGAGAGGCAGGAAGGAGCTCTGATCCTCCCACCAGGCTTTCAGTAAAAGCCTTTCAGTAGAATCTAATGCACTGGTACCTGTACTTTACAGTTTCCAACTGCTCTCTCATCCATGGCCTGTGACTTTCTGGCCATAGCTCTGACGAGCAGAGCAGGGCTTTGGGGAATTATTGTTCCCATTGGAAAGATAAGAAAGCTGAGGCCAAGAGAGGTTACAATAAGCAACCTGGACCAGGACATATACAACAAATCAGTTCTAGAGCTTAGGTCTCCAGAAACCAGGTGTCGTGGCAAGGTATGGATGGGCCACCTAGAACTTTTCCATCTGTTCTAGATGGGCCATGCAGAATGCATAGGTGGGGACTACAGAATGCATAGCTCCTAGAGGTAAGGAACACTAGGCTCAGCTCCAGACCAGCCAGAAATTCTAGGTCCTCCTCTTTTTCACTGACCTCCTTGAACCAGGCTCTACACTTCAGCATTACTTTTAAAAATCTGTATAATAGCTGGGTGCGGTGGCTCACGCCTGCAATCCCAGTACTTTGGGAGGCCGAGGTGGGCAGATCATCTGAGGTCAGGAGTTCGAGACCAGCCTGACCAACATGGTGAGACCCCGTCTCTACTAAAAATTAGCTGGGTATGGTGGTGCATGCCTGTAATCCCAGCTACTCAGGAGGCTGAGGCAGGAGAATCGCTTGAACCCGGGTGGTGGAGGTTGCAGTGAGCTGAGATCTCGCCATTGTACTCCAGCCTGGGCAACAAGAGCGAAACTCCATCTCAAAGAAAAAAAATGTGTATAATGGGTACAATCATAGTATACTCAACACTTCGAGGAGTGAGATAAAATATGTAAAGTGTTCAGCACAGGGCCACAAAGGGGACCTTGCTTCCCTAATACAATCCTGAGAGAGTAAAACAGCTCAAGTCCCTGTGAAAATGGTCAGAATAAAAATGGAGTCACTAATGTTAAGAAAGTCTTGACAAATAGAGCTGGGGAAGGCCATAGAGGGTTTTCATGCTTGTATAACAAATAAGACTGATAACAAAACAGATAACAAAGACTGATAACAAAAAAGACTACAAAAATCACAACCTTGCACAAAGGCCATCGAAACCTCGCACAAAAAATACTTCTGCAAGGACATCTGCCCAGCAACTGCTGTCCAACTTTAGACTGGTGTCACTCTTGCTATTGATCTTTGTAGCCAAGGATAATTATTTCAGAAACAATAATGTAATCCTTATTTTTTTTTGCTTTAAAAATCTTTGTCTTCCTTCGCCTCCCTGAGAATGCACATCGTTTACTATAGCATGGGTAATTCTCACTGCAATGTTCCTAAGTGAAATATCTTTTCTTTTAGAGAGCCTCTATTTGTTCTTTAAGTTGACAACCACTAGGCAGGTAAACAGTTAATATTTACTGACCATTTATTTTTTATATTTTTTGAGACAGAGTCTTGCTCTGTCACCCAGACTGTAGTGCAATGGTGCAATCTCAGCTCGCCACAGTCTCCACCTCCCAGGTTCAAGTGATTCTCCTGCCTCAGCCTCCTGAATAGCTGGGATTACAGGCATGTGCCACCACGCCCAGCTAATTTTTGTATTTTTAGTAGAGACAGGATTTCACCATGTTGACCAGGCTGGTCTTGAACTCCTGACTTCAGGTGATCTGCCTGCCTTGGCCTCCCTAAGTGCTGGGATTACAGGCGTGAGCCACCATGCCTGGCCTTACTGAGTATTTAATATGTGCCAGAAGTTCTTCTAGGTGCATTTAGTCCTTCCAGGCTCACTATGAGGTTAAACTAGTATTATACTCTTTTTAAAGATGGGAAAACTGAGGCTCTGGTGGTTAAGAGACTTCCCAAAGGTCATAACCCTAATAAATGCCAAAGCCAGGATTCAAACTCAAGCAGCCTGTCTTCAAAGCCCATGCATACTGCCTCCTTTAATAGTAATGATTATTTTTTTAAAATCATAACTTGCTTGGCTACAAGCAAGTTATGATTTATAGTTTATAAGGCACTTTCCACCCACTCTTTCATTTCTCATCACAGCAGCCTAGGGAGGGAGAAAATGTTTACTCCCAATTTATAGAGGGGAGGGGGAAACAGGCTGTGAAAGGGGGAGCTGACTTGCCTTGCCAAGGTCACACAACAAGGTCAGTGGCAGAAGTAGGGCTAGAACTTGGAATTTTCCAAATTAGGACTTCAAATTTGGGGGGCCCTTCTCTAGCCTTGGTCAATTCCCAAGCTCCCCCAATAATATGCCTTCTGGCTAGAGGCCTTGAGCCTCCCTCCCCAGGTCAGCTGTGCCTGGATTTCCACCCTTCAGCTGCAGGGTCCCAAGGCTGTGTCCTCCATACCACCGCCCCTCCACCCCCACCCTCCCCATCAGATGGGAGGGGCAGGAACTCCAGGGCTGGTGGAGTTTCCGACTAGGCAGGAAAAAGAACAAAGGAACTGGGGGCGGTGGGGGTTGGAGGGGATGGCCAGGAGGGTGGCAGGAGTAGAGGGGACACTTCACCATGGAATATGAAGTCAAGAAAGGGAAGAAGGTAGGTGGGAGGTTGGGAGGGACGCAGGGAGAGGAATGTCCCCAAAGCTGGGGAAGGGGGCAGACTGGGCTGGGCGAGGGATCGGTAGTGAGGGGCATGAGGGGAACCTTTCTTCTCATTTGGAAATAACTTCCTTCCCACTCTTGGGCAGCCAGAACTTCAGGCTCTAAACTCCCCGTTTCTCCACTCTCAGTGGGCTCTGGCATCCCTAAAATGGACAGACAGGGACCTTCCCAGGAAACCTGGCCAGACAGACTTAGTTTGGGAGATTCTCCACACCTGCTTCCCTGCTATTTCTGGTGGCTCCCTCCTGCAGCCTCTCAGACAGACAGACACCCAGCAGATCCATTCTCCTGTTCACCACAGCCCCAGACAGAAGGACCCAGCTGGGGCAATTCTGATAGGAGGTCGCCTACCTCGGCTTGAGTCTCCCGCCTGTTTCCCTGCTCCTCCCCACCTTTATACAAGGGCCTATGTGTGAGGCGTCAGCCAGGAGCCATTCTCCCTACCCCTAGATCCTCACCCCTTCTGACTCTGAAAGGTTTTCTGGTATGCTTCCCTGGGTGTCTCATCTGGTTGTCTTTGGAGTTCGGGGAGCCACTCTGATTTCAACTTCTATCTCATCCCCATTTCCACACTCCCCTCTCCCCTCCCCACCAGAAATGTGGGTCTGGGCTGTTCTGAAAGGTGCCCACATGAACCACAGAGGGCTCAGAAGGGAGCCAACACATATGTGAGTGTTTTCTCTTGGTTTGTTCTTTTAACAGATATGTATTGAGTGCCTATTATGCACCAAGCACTTCAGTTTTTAAAAGGCTATGAATAAATTAATGGAAAATTGCACAGGAGGGCTGGATGCAGTGGCTCACGCCTGTAATCCCAGCACTGTGGGAGGCCGTGGCAGGCAGATCACCTGAAGTCAGGGGTTCAAGACCAGCCTGGCCCACATGGCAAAACCCTGTCTCTACTAAAAATACAAAAATTAGCTGGGTGTGGTGGCGTGTGCCTGTAATCCCAGCTACTCAGGAGGTTGAGGCAGGAGAATCACTTGAATCCAGGAGGCCGAGGTTGCAGTGAGCCAAGATCGCACCACTGCCCTCCAGCCTGGGTGACAGAGTGAGACTCCGTCTCAAAATAAAAAAATAAAAAAATAAAAATTTACAGAAGGCCCTGTACTCAGTGAAGGACAGAATATTAGGGTACCCAGCCCCAGACTGGTCAGTTCGAGTCGAGAGCTGACGGGTGGAAGGAAAAGGGGTAGGGAAGAGTGTTTGGAGCAGAGGAACAGCATCTGCAAAAACCCACAGTGGGAAGGAACATAGCAAGCTGGAGGGACTGAAGGAGTACTGTGTGGGGGCCTGGGGGACAAGAGTGAGACAAATGGGACTAGACAGGTGGGCAAAGCTGAGCCGTTCAGGGCCACCAACAAAAATACCAACCCCACCCCATCCCCACCACACACATATATGCAAGACAAAGTCCCAGCTCCACAGCTGGCATTCAGGGCCTCTATATGTTCATCTCATAATCCAGCCACGCAGACGGACTGCACATGGCTTCTCCAGGCTCGCCCTCATGCAGTCTTTGAGGCATTCAGAATTCTGCACATGCTGTGCCCTCTGCTTGGCATGCTTTCTCCCAGATAGTTTCCTCTCATTCCTGAGTTTCTACATACCCCATCCAGGCTCTATGATATTGGTTCTAATCTAAGTTGAGTACCCATCAGAATCACCTGAGGGCTTGTCAAAACACAGATCACTGGGTTTTACCCCCAGTTTCTAGGCCAATAGGTCTGGGGTGGGGTTCAAGGAATTGCATTTCTGGCCAGGCACAGTGGCTCATGCCTGTAATCGCAACACTTTGGGAGGCTG
Organism: Cheracebus regulus; assembly: GCA_963574635.1. NCBI lineage: Eukaryota > Metazoa > Chordata > Mammalia > Primates > Pitheciidae > Cheracebus > Cheracebus regulus. The sequence goes on from CAUYQU010058092.1 coordinate 25,354, forward strand.
AGGCAGGAGGATTGCATGAGCCTAGGAGTTCAAGACCAGACTGGGCAACAGAGTGAGACCTCATCTCTTAAAAATATATATATTAGCTAGGTGTGGTGGTGGTGCATGCCTGTGGTCCCAGCTACTAGGGGCAGAGGTGGGAGGATCGCCTGAGCCAGAAAGAATGTGCAATTCTACCAGCCCCACAGGTTATGCTGATGGTTGTGGGGCTACACTTTGAGAACGACTGGTTTAGATCCTGGCTACTCGAAGTGTGGTGCACAGACCAGTAGCATCAGCACCAGATGGGAGCTTGGTAGAAATGCAGAGTCTCAGGCCCCAACCCAACCCTATGAATCAAAACTCGAGGGCACATAAAGTTGGAAACTCACTAGTCTACGTCATTTCTCACAAGCCCTGGAGGCAAGGATGGAGTCCAGGTCTCTACTGAATCCTCAGCACCCAGCACAGAGTCCGGCCATACAGGTGTGAATAAATGTTTACTGAATGAATGAGTAAATGAACAGATGTATTTGTGGACTTGTGTTCTGTTTATCTGAACAAGAATGTGAGCTCCTTGGGGGTGGGGGCGGCGGGGGTAGGGTTGTCTTATCTTACTCACACTTGCCTAGTTACAAGAATTAAGTAATCACACCACACAGTGATTCAGCAGTTTTCAGTTGAGCTGCCTTTTGAAATTACCTAAGGAGGCTTTAAAAAACTTAATGGATTTAAGATTAAGTCCATTAAGCCCAATGGCTCACACCTGTAATCCCAGCACTTTGGGAGGCCAAGGTAGGAGAATCGTTTGAGCTCAGGAGTTCAAGACCAGCCTAGGCAACACAGTGAAACCTCATCTCTACTAAAAATTTAAAAATTAACAGGGCATGGTGGCACACACCTGTAGTCCCAATTACTTGGAAAGCTGAGGCAGAGGGATTGCTTGAGCCTAAGAGCTGGAGGCTGCAGTGAGCTATGATTGTGCCACTGCACTCCAACCTGGGCAACAGAGCAATACCCTATCTCTGGGTCTTAGTCCAGAATTTCTGATTCAGTTGGTCTGGAGTGTAACCTGGACATCTGAAGTTTTAGACGCTCCCCAGGTAGTTTGTGTGGGTTTGTTTGCCTGTTTTTTTTGACAAGGTCTCACTCTGTCACACAGGCTGGAGTGCAGTGTTGCAATCTCAGCTCACAGCAGCCCTACCTCCCAGGCTCAGGTGATTCTCCCACCTTAGCCTCCCAAGTAGCTGGGATTACAGGGGCGTACCACCACACCACACCTAATTTGTGTGTGTGTGTGTGTGTGTGTATGTGTATATATATATATATATATATATATTTTTTTTTTTTTTTTTTTTTGAGACGGAGTCTTGCTGTGTCTCCCAGGCTAGAGTACAGTTGCACGATCTTGGCTGACCACAACCTCCACCTCCCAGGTTCAAGCAATTCTCCTGCCTCAGCCTCCTGAGTAGCTGAGATACAGGCATATGCCACCACACTCAGCTAACTTTTATATTTTTAGTAGAGACAGGGTTTCGGCATTTTGGTCAAGCTGGTCTCAAACTCCTGACCTCATAATCCGCCCGCCTTGGCCTCCCAAAGTGCTGGGATTACAGGCATGAGCCACAGCGTCCGGCTGGTATATTTTCTGTAGAGACAGTTTCACCATGTTGCCAAGGCTGGTCTCGAACTCCTGTGCTCACAGCTCTCCTCCTACCTCAGCCTCCCAAAGTGCTAGGATCACAGGTGTGAGCCACCGCACCTGGCCTTCCCCAGTAGTTATAAAGGATAGCCAGGGCTGGGAGCGACTGCTCCGAAGTGCAGTCTTACACTTGAGCTTGCATCAGAAGCACCTGGAGGGTTGGTCAAACCCTAATTGCTGGGCCCTGCTCCCAGAGTTTCTGATTCAGTGGGTCTGGGATGGGGCTCGAGAATCTGCATTGCTCTCACTTCCTAGGTGATGATGTTGTTGCTGCTGGTCCAGGAATCTCATATTAAGAAATGCTGTTCTAGATGGAACTCAGACTTTGAGATTCAGATGGTTCGTCTGGGCTGAGCCCCAGAATTTGCACCTTTAACCTTGATCCAGGCCATTGTTATACAGGTGTCCCTGAATTCTACTTGAGTACTTATTAATAATTTCTAACTTTAGAAAACACAGAGAATAGCATAAGAAATAGCTATGCACCCACCACCACTCCACCACATGGAATCCTAATATATATTACACATATATACATACATACACACACACACACACACACACACACACACACACACACATATACACCTCTGCCTCTGCCTCCTGGGTTCAAATGATTCTCCTGCCTCAGCCTCCCGAGTAGCTGGGATTACAGGCTTCTGCCACCACACCTGGCTAATTTGTGTATTTTTAGTAGAGATGGGTTTCACCATGTTGGCTAGGCTGGTCTCCAACTCCTGACCTCAAGTGATCCACCCTCCTCGGCCTCCCAAAGTGCTAGGATTACAGGTGTGAGCCACCACACCCGGCCTTGAATCCTAATATTTTTCTGCATTTGCCCCAGCCTAGACTCATTCCTCAAACCTGGTTGGCAGGAGCTACACTCTCACTTGGGTGTTCAGAAAGAAGGGTTTTGGACCCAGAACGCCCAAGGTGAACTGTTGGTTCTACCACTACTAACTGGTGACTTTAGCAGCTAGGTCCTCTCTAGGATTTAGTTTCTCCATCTGTAAAATGGGACTTACAGAGGTACTCCCTCTGCAGAGTTTTAGTGAGAGGTAATGTAAGTTCGAGTATAGTAAGCACTCAATAAAAGCAGCCACTGTTAGCATTCTCATTCCTCCTCTCCTCCCCAGGGCTTTGTATCCCCCATCCGAAGGCTGGTGTTCCCCAAGGCCGGGCGCCGAGCAGCCTGTAGGAGCAGCGTGAGCCGCCGGCCCTTGCACTCGATGCCCCTTTATCCCCCCGACTACCTCATCGACCCCCAGATTCTGCTGTGTGACTACCTGGAGAAAGAGGTCAAGGTATGTGCAGGATGAGAAGGAGTGGGAAAAACCTTGGGGTGAGGAGACCCTCCCCTCTCCTTGACACCAAATTCTGATCAGCCCTGTCTCATACAGGGGAAGTTTTGGCTCCTGTGAAAGAGGCCTGGGTTCATGTCAGCCTTGCCCCTGCCCTCAGCAAGTGACTTCCATCTGCTGAGCCTCCTCTGTGTTCCCATCCCCATGGGAGAGTGGATAGGAGAGTGTTCTGTGCACAGAAAAGCCCTATCTTTGTCAATGGAAATAACAGAAGGGGAGACTAACTAAAAGAAAGTGATGTTTACTCAGGAATAGGTATTGCAATGGGAATATGGGTGGCATGGTAAACTGTGCGTATGCAGGAGGTAAAGGAAGGCAAAGATTTTTAAAGGAAAAGTAAGGAGGATTACATAATTGTTTTGAGATAATTATCCCTGGCTGCAAGGATCAATAACAAGGGCAGTACCATTTCCAAGCTGGACAAGCAGTTGCTGTCCTTGCAGGAATCTGTGTGGGGTGTTTGTGTAAGGTCATGATGGCCTTTGTGCAAAGTTGTTGTTTTTCCAGTCTTTTTGATAGTTCTTGTTATCAGGCATTCATGCATGGGAATCCTCCCTTCTATTTGTCAGGGCTTTTAACACAAGTGACTCTATTTTGATTGACTTTGACATTTCCCATGAGATTTTACTGCAAAGACCTTGCTGTTACTCGGACAGTAGCCAGATTAACAGCAAAGCACAAAGGAGTTCCACCACTTAGGAGCTGTTCTTTTCTCTCTCTCTCTCTTTTTTTCTTGGAGATGAAATCTTGTTCTGTTACCCAGGCTGGAGGGCAGTGGCACCACCTTGGCTCACTGTAACCTCTGCCTCCCAGGTTCAAGCGATTCTTTTGCCTCAGGCCTCCTGAGCAGCTGGACCACAGATGCACACTACCACAACCAGCTAATTTTTTTGTATTTTTAATGGAGATGGGGTTTCACCATGTTGGCCAGGCTGGTCTCTAACTCCTGACCTCAGGTGATCCTCCCACCTTGGCTTCCCAAAGTGTTGGGATTACAGGTGTGAGCCACTGTGCCTGGCCAGGAGCTATACTATATTTCATGGACACCATGAAGAGGCAATGATGGGTCTTCATTTAGCCTAAGAAGATTGAAATGGGGGTAGGCTTGTCCAAATTGGCAAACAACAAGCCACCTAGTACAATCTGAATTTCAGATAAGCAATGAATACTTTCTTAGCATAAATATGTCCCAAATATTGCAAGGGACTAAAAATACTAAAACGAAAAAACTTAAAAATTATTGATTTGAAGTTCAAATTTAACTGGCATCCTATATTTTATCTGGCAACCTTATATAGAGGGAAAACAAATCCACTTAAAAATTGGGGACTGAAATTTTGTGCAGAATAAAAGAAAAGGTTTGATTGGTGGATTCACCTAGAAGAATACAACTAAAAATAATATTTTAAAAGTTGGCTGGGAGTGGCACCACCCCGGGCCCAACCTGCTCGATCCCAGCATTTTGGGAGGCTGAGGCAAGTGTATTACTTGAGGTCAGGAGTTTGAGACCAGCCTGGCCAACATAGTGAAACCTGTCTCTACTAAAAATACAAAAATTCTCTGGACATGGTGGCTTGCGCCTGTAATTCCATCTACTCAGGAGGCTGAGGGAGGAGAATCACTTGAACCCAGGAGGCGGAGCTTGCAGTGAGTGAGATCTTTCCACTGCACTCCAGCCTGGGTGACAGAGTGAGACTCCATCTCAAAAAAAAAATTAATTATTATATTGAATACATTTAAGTGCTAACAGGATATAACTAAGAGTGAATGAAAAATTTATTGATTTAGAGCATCATCTTTTTTTCTGACAAAACGATATACTAATTCGATCCAACATTTTCCTTTTCCGTTTGACTTCTGCAACATGACCATAAGGAAGGCAAGTGACTTGCAATTTGTTTGACAATGATGCTTGGGGTGGAGAGAGCCATGCAGGCTAGAGGAAATTCACAGGTGGTCAGTTCTTTCAAGCTATTATAATGACTTTTGCTTCCCTGTGGAATCTTACAGCTAGATAACTATGTGCTAAGGCAATATAAGCCAGTAGCTGACAGTGTGGGCTCTGGCATGTGGAGCCCAGTTTGGTCCTCTCTAGCTATCTAATCCTGGGCAAGTTGTTTAGTCAGCCATACTCTGCCTTGGTTTTTCTCATCCTTAGAAAAGATGAATGATCGAATACACAGAGAGCGCTCAGAACTGTGCCTGGCTTCTCTTATGGGCTCAGTAAAAGTTATTATCAGGTTTTATTAATTCGGATATTTCTATCTCAAGCTAACTGCACTGCATCAGTGAGCAGGCCAGGGTTCTTCAAGCCTTCAGGATGACCTATGTCCCTCTCTCACTCCGATTTCCATCCAGTTCCTGGGCCACCTTACCTGGGTGACTTCCTCACTGAACCCCTCCAGTCGGGACGAGCTCCTGCAGCTGCTAGACACAGCCAGGGTGAGACTCTGGGGAGGGAGGAGTGCAGGATCTCGTCCCCTTCTCCCTCTTCTCCCTGCGGACCCCGGGAACTCGAGATCTGCCCCTCCCTGCAGCAGCTGAAGGAGCTGCCGCTGAAGACCACCGCGGAACAGGACAGCATCCTGAGCCTGTCTGCCCGCTGCCTGCTGCTCACGTGGCGCGACAATGAAGAGCTCATCCTGCGCATCCCTACGCACGAGATCGCCGCCGCCTCCTACCTGCAGGACGACGCGCTGCACCTGCTAGTGCTCAAGACCGGTGCGGCGGGCGGGGGCGGGGCAGGGGCAGAAGGTTTGCGGGGAGAGGAACGGGACCTGCGGTGGGGGCGGGGGCGATGGAAAAGGCCTGTCCACACTACGCTGAGACTAGGGGCAGGCCGAAGAGGCCCTGGGCAAGCAGACCGGGCCTGAGGTTGAGGATGAAGGTGGGTGACCTGAGCCACTACACCGAGGCCAGGTGGTGGAGCACGGAGAGGGTGGAGAAGCCCAAGACCCAAGGCCAGGGGTAGGCCTGCAGTTACCACCCGGCTCAGAGGCCAGGGTGGACCCTGGGGCTGGGGGCGGGGCCTGAGTCCGGGGGCGGGGCTGAGGAGAGGCGGAGGGTCGGAATCCAAAGGGCGGGTCCCTGAAACCCGGGACTGGTCCCCAGTTAAGGCTCCCTAGGGAGAGGACAGCCTGACCACCACCCTCAGCTCAGAGGTCAGGTCTGGGGCCAGGGGCGCGGGCGGCGTGGGGAGCGTGGAAGCCACCTGGCCACACCACCCCGAGCCCAGGGGTGGAGACTAAGGCTGGGGCGGACCCGAAGGTGTGGAAGCGGAGTGGGCGGGAACGCGCTACTTTAAAGCTGGGGGCGAGGCGGCGGTGGGACCCCAGAGCCGCGAGGTCAGGTGCTCCAGCCGACCTCAGAGGGGGTCTCTGAGCCCCGATCCCCGAGGCTGACGGCTCCCCGGGCTCTCCTAGGTCTGGGCGTGGACCCGGTGCCGGCCGGCGTGGACGCCAGCCCCGGCGCCGCAGGACGCGACCCCGGCCCGCCAGGCGCGGCGCCCGAGAAGCGGCGGGTGGGCACTGCGGAGCGGCGCCACACCATCTGCAGCCTGGACTGGCGGATGGGGTGGGGCGGGGGCGCCTCGGAGGCCCGGGCCGGGGGAGGCGGCGGCGGCAGCCTGGAGCGCCAGCGCGCCGGGGCGCGGGCGTCGGGCAGCTGGGAGCGGCGGCAGACGTTCAGCGGCAGCTGGGAGCGGAGGCAAGGAGGCGGCGGCGGCGGCGGCGCGGGCAAGCCGGGCGGCAGCTGGGAGCGGAGGCAGGCAGGCGGCGGCGGCGGCGGCGGCAGCTGGGAGCGGCGCCACCCGGGCCCCAACCCGCTCGACCCGCAGGACCCCAGCCCCGACGCCTACTGCAACCTGGTCATCCTGGCTGTGGCCAACAGGGTGAGCCCGAAGGCAGCCGGCGCCCAAAGCCTGGCTTCCCCCGCCCCCGCCCCACCCACCAGGTTCCTGGGTTCTGCCCCTGCCTTGTCCCTGCACCTACCCACCTGATGGCTCCTAAACTCCGGACCTGGGCACCTCTGGGGCGCCTCCTCCTGACTCCCTCAATGGGACGAACTCTCATAGTGGCCAAAACAAACTAGATCTCACCTCCAGCCGCGTTCCTTCAACATTGTCAGTGTTGTCCCCACCACGGTAACATTCAGGAAGACACGAATCACCAGCATGAATCCAGGGCGCGCTCATGATAGACACAGGGCTGCATCGACTCATTTAATTCTCACAGCAACCTCTAGAGGCGAATATTACAACGACTGTATCACCATTCTGTAGAGAAGGAAACCCAGACCCATAGGTGAAGTAACATAGGCAAGGTCACACAGGAAGCGCTGGGTGGTTTTAAGATTCAAATCCAGGAAGTTCAGAGTCAGTACTCTTGATAACTAAGGTGGTCACCCAAGGCAGAAGCCTTCTTGCCATTCTTCCTTCCCCCTCCGTCTTCCCCTCTCCCTCCCCTATCCTCTACATTCCCCCTTGCTTTTATTCATCCAACTATGTTTACTGAGTGCCAGCTCTGTGCTAGGCAATGGGCTAGATGTTATGGATACAGACGTGAAAAAGATATTTGGTGTCCTCCCTCAGGGAGCTCACAGTCTAGCAGACACCTTCAAGTTCTGAGCATTCTAAGCTTTTCCTCTGATCTTGGACCACCAAATCCCTCTGTATAAAAACAGTGGTGAACGAAACATAGTTCCTGTCTAGATGGCAAGGCATTAATAACCAGTAAACTCAGACACCACAGCTGTCTCTCTCCCCTTGAAACACTTCCTCACTTGGCTTCGAGCTCTCCACCTTCTCCAGGCTTTTCTCCTACCAAGCTGGGTTCCTCCTCTTCTCTCCAGAAGTTGGTGTGCCCCAGACTTCGCCCTTGATCCTCTTCCCTCCTCAGTCTATCCTACATCTATCCATTTCTAGGTGATCTCTCATCTCACAGCTTTTAGAACGCTGAACATTCCTCAGGTTTTATTTCTCACCAAATCTCCATGCAGTCTCTCCATCTGAAGATCTAACAACTGTTTCAAACCCAACACGTCCAAAGCTGAGCTCCAATCTCCTCCCCAAACCTGCTACTCCCTTGGTTTCCCTGTCACAATGAATAGTAGCTGCATCCTTACATTGCTCAGGCCAAAACCTTGCAGTGGCCTTTGGCTGGCTCTCGAGGTCTCTTTCTCACACATACCCCATATCCACTCTGTCAATAAATCCTGTTGGCTCTTATTTTTAAAACATAACCAAGCCGGTAATCCCAGCACTTTGGGAGACCAAGACTGGTGGATTATCTGAGATCGGGAGTTCAAGAACAGCCTGGCTAACATGGTGAAACCCCGTCTCTACTAAAAATACAAAATTATCCAGGTGTGGTGGCAGGTGCCTCAGCTATTCAGGAGGCTGAGGCAGGAGAATCGCTTGAACCCAGGAAGTGGAGGTTGCAGTGAGCTGAGATCAAGCCACTGCACTCCAGCCTCAGTGACAGAGCGAGACTCTGTCTCAAAACAACAACAACAATGAAAACATAAAACCCATTTACTTCTCCCCACCCTCCCCTGTACCCACCCAGGTCCATGCCTCATTTTCTTTCACCTGAATTGTGTGGTCACCCTCTGACTGGTTCAGCCCTTGCTGGCAGTCTCTTCCCCCACACAGGGTGGTTCTGTTAGCATGTAAGTCACATCATGTCACTAATCTACATCTTCCAGTGGCTTCGCATTTCACTCCAAGTAAAAGCTAACCTCCTTACAGTTGCTTACAAGGCCATTTGTACTCCGGCCACCATGCCTACTTCCTCTGTGGCTGGAAATAGGATTCCAGACAAAGCCAACAGTGTGCCCTGTTCATCCCGCTGGACTGTGAGGGCTTTGGGGTACCGAACCTGGCCCAGTGCCGGCCACACAATAGGACTAAATGGAAATTTGTGGAGTGAGTAAATAAATGTAACCCTAACACTTTGGGAGGCTGAGGCAGGCAGATCGCTAGAGCCCAGGAGTTCCAGACCAGCTTTGGCAACATGGCAAAACGCCATCTCCACTAAAGTTACAAAAAATTAGCTGGGCATGGCAGTGTGTGCCTGTCACCACTCAGGAGGCTGAGGTACGAGGATCACCTGAGCTCAGGAAGTTGAGGCTGTAGTGAGCCATGATTGTGCCACTGGGCGACCGGAGTGTGACTATATCTCAAAAAAAATTTGCTTTCCGGGGTGTCCAAGCGTCTGGCTTCTTATCTGAGTCATCCTCGTCCCAAGGAGGGTATAGGAGTTAGAGTCAAAGAACCCTGGGTGCTGGTGCTAACTAATGCCGTGAACCTGCTGTGTGAGCCTAGGCAATTCACTTACCCACTCTAAGTCTCAGCATCTTTGACTGTAAAATAAGAATCCTCTTTGCCCTGTCCATTTCGTAGGTTTATGGTAAGGATCAGTCCTGGTTTAATTATTAGGACACACCCACTATTCCCAAATGGCTATCCTGAGTTACATTTTAATTTATACTTTGGGCTTTTTTATTTTTATTTTTTGCATCCAACCATCCATTATCTTGGGCCTTTTTAGAGACACAACATAGACCGTCATGAAGACGGTCTCTTCATCAGTTACTGCCTTTCTGTGTGTCTTAAGGCATAAAGAGGTAAATTAAAGAGCTAAATTCCTCTTCAGATCTGCAGTCTCAAAAAAGTTTTAGCCAAGAACTTAAATTCCTTCCTCCTATAAGAGACTGAATTTTATTTATCCTGCTTTCATTTTCTTTTCTTTTCTTTTTTTTTTTTAAGACAGAGTTTTGCTCTTGTTGCCGAGGCTGGAGTGCAATGGTGTGATCTTGGCTCTCCATAACCTCTGCCTCCCAGGTTCAAGCCATTCTCCTGCCTCAGCCTCCTGAATAGCTGGGATTACAGGCGTGTGCCACCACGCCCAGATAATTTTTGTGTTTTTAGTAGAGACAGGGTTTCACCATGTTGGCCAAGCTGGTCTCGAACTCCTGACCTCATGATCTGTCTGCCTCAGCCTACCAAAGTGCTGGGATTACAGGTGTGAGCCACTGCGCCCGGCCCCTGCTTCCATTTTCACACTGAATGCCAGGAAGCTCATATCTAAATATGGCTTCCAGTATTAGTAACTATATTGAGCCTAAAATTTTGATACATTTAATCGTCTCTTCTCCCACTAGGCATTAGGAAAACTGGATTCTAATCCTGACTAATCACTTTTTCTCTCTGGGTCTCAGTTTCCATATCTATACATTAAACTAAATCAGCATTTATCTCAGATGGGCATCAAGAAGGCTCATGAATCCTCCAGAAATCTGGGGTACATTTTTCATGGCACAAGAGTCAGATTTGTCACTGAATTCTATAAAGGGGCTCCGAGATCTGGAGAGTAACTGTATAATTTTGATGGAAAAAGTCTTGAGAGCCAATTTAAAGAGCTCTACAGGTGTGTATCTTTGTGCGCATCTTCACACTGTTTTAGGAAGCAGGGTAACATCCTGGTGGCTGGGGAGGACCTGAACTCTCTCTCCTCCTCCCTGGGCCAGGACGCTGCGGAGGAGTCCTGCGCACTCATCTGTCAGGTCTTCCAGATCATCTATGGGGACCAGAGTATTGAGTGCGTGGACCGAGCTGGCTACCACTACACATCCACGCCTGAACGGCCCTGGCTTTGCAGCCGCAGTGAGTACCAGAACTCCTGACCTCCTCTCCTGTGAAACATCCCAAAAAGGCCAGAGGAGGGAAGATGTCCAGAACTCGGGGCTGATGAAGGCCTTTAAGGTTCCTGATCTCTGCCATAATTATAGTGTGCCCCCCATTTATAGGTGAAATGTCAATTTTCATGACGATCTCAAACTTAGCTTCTTCAAAGATATTTGGGCTGCCAAATTCAGAACAAGCCCCCTAGAGTTGAACTCTTCTCTCTCCCTTTTGTTTTTGTGTCCCTGTATTGCAGAAACCTAAGCACTGTACTGTCTGTTTACTGAGCCAGTGATCCCACTAGGACCCTAAGGCAAAACCAAGATTTCCAGATGGGTCCTTGCATACACTCAAGGACTAGAATGAGAATGAGACTAATAGAGGCATTTGTTGAGCACCAATTGTGTGCCAAACACAGTACCAATGTGCCATGTCCTCATAGCAACCTTGCCTGTCCTCCGTCACTGTATCCCTTGTGGCTAGCATGGGACTGGGTACATCAGATACGAAGTATTTTTTGAATGAATGAAAGAACTCTCCGAGGCCTTAGGATTCCAGTTTTACAGGTGAGGACATTAAGGCTCAGAGTAGTCAATACATTACTCAAGGTCACACAGCTGGCAAGTGGCAGAGGCAGGATTCAAATCTAGGTCTGTCTGATTCTGAAGCTTCTATCAGCAACAACCTCATTCCCCATGCTGCCTTCAGGCCGGTGGGTGAATTCCCCCAGCCACTCTCTCCCACAGCATGGTCCCAGCAGCAGAGTGCTGGCTCTTTTCTTCCAAAGACCCTCCCATCTGTGGGAGCTGTGCTTGTTGGGAAGCTGGGTTCGTTCAACTCTCACAAGGATGATGGGCAAATAAATGAGATAATTCAACAAATATTCCAACAAATTCATTCATTTAGCACCTACTATGTTAGATCCGGTGCTAACCACTGGGTTATTCTGGTGAGCAAAACCAGAAGTGGCCCTGTCTTCATGAAGTTTACTTAGTGGAGGCAGGCTGACAGTAATTAAAGAAGGACACAAATATATAACCACGGGCCAGGCGCGGTGGCTTATGCCTGTAATCCCAGCACTTGGGGAGGCGAAGGCAGGTGGATCACCTGAGGTCAGAGTTTAAGACCAGCCTGGCCAAATGATGAAACCCCATCTCTACTAAAAATACAGCAGTTAGCTGGGTGTGGTGGCAGGTGCCTGTAATCCCAGCTACTCGAGAGGCTGAGGCAGGAGGGAATCGATCCAACCTGGGAGGCAGAGGTTGTAGTGAGCCAAGATCAAGCGCTGCTCTCCAGCCTGAGCAATAAGAGCCAAACTTCTGTCTCAAAATAGATAAATAAATACATAACCACAGACTGTGCTAGGAGAATGTATAATGAGGAACTGGCCCCATCTGGAGGGTAAGGAAGCAACACTGAGGGATTAGAAACGGTGAGGCTAATAACCAGATAAATGAAACAACAGGACTAGGAAGAGAGCAATGGTGTTTCTTTGCTCTGAGGGTTTCTGTCACAACTTTTTTTTTTTTTCTGAGACAGGGTCTTGCTCTGTCATCCAGCTGGGACTTGCAGTGGTGCAATCACAGCTCACTGCAGCCGTGACATCCCAGGCCCAAATAATCCTCCAATGTCAGCTTCCCAAGTAGCTGGGAACACAGGCATGCACAAACACACCCAGCTAATTTTTTTGTTGTAGAAATGGGGTCTCTTTATGTTGTCCAGGCTGGTCTTGAACTCCTGGGCTCAAGCAATCCTCCCGCCTCGGCCTCCCAAAGTGTTGGGATTACAGGTGTAAGCCACTGCATTCAGCTGACACTTTTTTTTTCTTGCCTGAAACCCACAGTTGACCAAATATTCTCTCACATGGTTCCTCATCTGCCATTCCCAAGGCCCCCATGAGGTAGGCAGGGAGGTGGTATCGTCCCCATGTCGGGGAAGTGGAGGATCAGGAGAGGAGAGGGGAGTTCCCCAGGGTCTGCTGGGTGCTGGTGTCAGAGGCAGGACTAGATTCCAGGCTGAGACTGAGGGTGGGGCCTCAGGGAGGAGGGGATGCTGATCCCTGCTTTGCTTCCTCTGACATTGCCTCTGTCTGCTGGTCCCAGGTGAGAGCTGCCGCACAGATGGGACGTATGCCTATGATGCCGACTTCAGCTGCTGCAGCTCCTTGTGAGTACTGCCTGTGTCAGGGACTCCACCCTGCTCCCCTACCCCTGCACAGACAGGGTCACTAGTCTCAACAGGGTAGAAGGTGACCCAACCTTGATGTGTGCTGAGACACTGGTCACTAAAATGGGAGGTAAACTGAGCTCCCTGACTCTGGAAACTCACAAGATCCAGACCCCTGAGAGACCCAGGAGACACCAGAACTCAGACCTGGGTCTACACAGGCCTGTGGTTGTCTCCCAGTCATCCAGACATAGTGGCCTGCAGAGACCAAAATCATAGCTAAATGCCAAAAAATAATTTTGGTTTACTTTGATTTTGGTTTCACGTAATAGAAAACTCCAAAAAGAGTATCTTAAACAAAATAGAACTTTTTTTCTTATCTCTGATGTAAAATAGAGCAATTCAACATTTCACGGTTGTTAGGAGTTCAGGCTTCTCTTTTCCTCCCCTATGCTCTCAGGACTTGCAGCCATCTTCAAGGTCACCTCATGGACCAAGATGGTGGTTGTAGCTCCTGCCATCACAGTAGCATGCCAGGGGCCTCTTTAAAAAGTTTTGCCAGATTCCCACCTGATGACTTCTGCTTATATCTCATAGGCAGAAGTTGGTCACATAGCCATCACTAGCTGCAAGCAAAGCTGGAAAATTTAGGATTGAAAAATGTATGTATTTCAGGCTGGATGTGGTGGTTTAGACCTGTAATCCCAACACTTTGGGAGGCTGAGGCAGGTGAGTTGCTTGAGCCCAGGAATTCCAGACCACCCTGGGCAACATGGTGTAACCCCATCTCTACCAAAAATACAAAAATTTAGCCAGTCTCATAACCAAGTCTCAAATAATTAATTAAAAATTTTTTTCAGGCCAGTCACGGTGGCTCATGCCTGTAATCCCAACATTTTGGGAGGCCAAGGCAGGAGGATCACTTGAGCCCACAAGTTTGAGACCAGCTGGGCATCATAGGGAGACCCTGTCTCTATTTAAATAAGTAAACAAACGAATAGGCTGGGCGCGGTGGCTCACGCCTGTAATTCCAGCACTTTGGGAGGCCGAGGCGGGTGGATCACGAGGTCAAGAGATTGAGACCATCCTGGCCAACATGATGAAACCCCGTCTCTACTAAAAGTACAAAAAATTAGCTGGGCGTGGTGGTGCGTACGCCTGTAGTCCCAGCTACTCAGGAGGCTGAGGCAGGAGACTTGCTTGAAACTGGAAAACGGAAGTTGCAGTGAGCCGGGATCACACCACTGCACTCCAGCCTGGCGATAGAGTGAGACTCAGTCTCAAAAAAAAATAATAATTAATTAATAAACAAACAAAATTTTAAACAATTAAGTTGAGAACATTACCCAGGGTTCTGTTTAGGGTGACCAGCCATCTCAGTTTGCTCAGGAATGAGAGGTTTCCCAGGACATGGGATTTTCGGTGCTAAAGCCAAGAAAGTCCTGGGTGGCCTGGTATGAGTTGATCACCTAGTCATGTTACTAAGGGCTTGGGTTTGGCATGTAGCAGTCTCTGCCAGTGATACCTGCCTTACTGTTTTTTTCCTTTTTAGTGGTGATAGATTTGCCTTTCTCATACTGTGTGCCCTTAGGCTGGTCTTTAAACAACTAGATATCTACTGGAGAGATAAAATAATAGTAGCATTTGAACATTGAGCTTGCTGTGTTCTAAGTGCTATTCTATAAAGCACTTTATTTTTTTCGTCGACATAGCAACATTACAGCAGCTGCTGTTTATTGCTTGTAGTCCATGATTCTAAGTGTTTTACAAATATTAACTCCTCTCATTCTCATGATGACACCAATTATTATTATCCCATTTTACAGATGGAAAAACTGAGAAATAAAATTTAGCTTTCCCAAGGTCAAGCAGCTAGTAAGTTGTAGGTCTGGGATTTGAACACAAGAAGGCTGGCTCCAGAGTCCAGTCCCTTAACCACGAAGCTACACTGCTTCTTTGTAGGTAATAATGGAGGATGGTTCTGGAACAATTTAGAGATAAGGAGGCAGGAGCCCAAGGTTGAGTTTTTATTGAACAATATTTCTTGAGTACCTTCTATGTGCCAGGCACTGTGCTGTGTGCTGGGGATACAGATGGACGAAAGACAGGGGGCAAAACCTGGGCCTGGCACATAGTAGGTGTTAAACAAATGAAGAAAACCAAGGTCCCCCCTCTTATCACATTTACAGTCTAGCATGGGTGGCAATGAAATCACCATTTAACGGTAACAATCATTAATGGTAATAAGTACTAAAGGGAGGCTCAGGGTGCTATAAGAGAGGCTGAGGGGGACAGGAGAGCCTCTCAGAGGTGACGGCACATGAACTGAGGCCTGGAGGATGAAAGGGGGTAGAGTGTTCCAGGTAGAGGGAACAGCAAAATGTAAGAATTCTGAATTGGCCTGGCCTGGTGGCTTACCCCTGTAATCCCAGCACTTTGGGAGGCTGAGGTGGGCAGATTGCTTGAGGTGAGGAGTTCGAGAGGAGCCTGGGCAACATGGTGAAACTCCGCTCTACTATAAATACAAAAATTAGCCAGGCATGGTGGCACATGTCTGTAATCCCCGCTACTCGGGAGGCTGAGGCATGAAAATCGCTTGAACCAGATAGGCAGAGGCTACAGTGAGCTGAGATCTCAGCACTGTACTCCAGCCTCAGAGACAGAACAGGACTGTGTCTAAAAAAAAAAAAAAAAAAAAATTAAAAAAGACTTCTGAACAGGAAAACAGGATAGAGCTTAGTGGGTTTAAGGAGCAGCAGGTGGCCACTGTAGCTGTGGCAGAGGGTGTGAGGGAGAAAGTGGTCACAGAGGATGCTTGGGGGGACCTGGAAAGGCCATGCATGTCATGAATGAGGGAGCACATTCAACAGAGGTTCTAACCCAACCTAGGGGAATTAGGGAACACTCTCCTAAGGAGATGACATTTAAGATCATGGGAAGAGTTAGCTGAGCAAAAGGGAGGGGAAAAGACGCATGCCAGACACAGGGGACAGCAGGTGCAAACTCCCAGAGGTGAGGAGTTAGAGGAGGAAGGAGAAAATGGGTGGGGGCACAAAGAGCAAAGGCACGCACAGTGAGATGAGGCCTGAGACGTGCCAGGGGCCAGGGTATGCGAGGCCTTGGAAGCCAGCGTGCAGTGTAGGATGCGGCCTCAGGGCATCAGCAAAGCCCTGCCACCTTCGGCCTGCCTGAGAGCGAGGAGCTGGAGGGAGGTGAATGAAGGCCCCTTTCTTCCCGTGCCTGCAGCAATGGCTCCCAGGACACCTTTGAAGCGTGTTACAGTGGCACGTCCACACCTTCTTTCCATGGCTCCCACTGCAGCGGCAGCGACCACAGTGGCCTGGGCTTCGAGCAGTTACAGGATTACTTGGTCACGGTGAGCTGGGACAGGCGGCGGAAACGGCACAAGCAGAAGCCTGGAGCCTGGAGTAAATATTTTGGGAATTGCACATCATCCTGGACATAACAGAATCAGAGCTCAGGGCGGGAGATGAGATTAGGAGAGTAAACTGAGGCCCACTTGTGAAAGACCTTAACTAATGTCAGCTGGCATTGAGTGCCTGCTGTATACCAGGCACCATTCTAAGCACCTTCATGCATCATTTCTTTTAAGCTTTTCAACAACCCCAAGAGGAAGATGCCATCATTATCCTCACTTTGCAGATGAGAAAAGCAAGCATCATGGAGGTTGTCACCTTCTCAGTATCACAGAGCTGATCCAGTGAAGGGGTCAAGATTTGCACTCAGGCAGCTTGAGTCCACATCCTATTCTTAGACACAGCCTATGGGGTCTGGATGTCCCCGGAGTAGCCCATGGGAGGGTTTTCAGAGGAGAGCTGAGCCAAACATGCCCTTAGCAAATGCTCTGGGCCTTTCGGGCAGGGGTTGGGTGGGGTTGCTCCCTGGGATTGATCTCGAATGGTGTCCCCCACATAGTTGCGGAGTAAGCTGGGGCCGCTCGAGATCCAGCAGTTTGCGCTGCTGCTGCGGGAGTACCGACTGGGGCTATCCATCCAGGACTACTGCGCAGGCCTGCTGAAGCTCTACGGAGACCGGCGCAAGTTCCTCCTCCTCGGTGAGCCCCACCACACCCCAGAGGTCAGCTAGGGCCCCCGCTTGGCCCATGCCATCCCAGTCAGGCACTGCGCTGCGAGTGTTTTCTTATCCTTCAGCCTCTGATCAAGCCCAGATCATGAGATTTGAAGGGCAGATGAGGAGCCCAAGGTGTGGAGTAGGGAAAGAACTTGTCAGAGCTGGGAGACACTGTTGATAAGAAGAACTAAGCAGTGGTGTGGCCATTTCATCTTCACAGCAAAGCTGGGGGAGGGACTGATTCTTCCCATCTTACCCCATGTGGAAGCTGAGGCTCAGAAAGGCTAAGGAACGTGTCCAAGGTCACACAGCTAGTAAGGAGGACTAATAATAACATGAGGAATAATACTAATAAACTGAGGTGCTTGGCAGTTACCATGTGCCAAGCATCATCTCATTGAATGCCCCCAGTTCTGAGAAGTAGATACTATTATTGGTCCCCATTTTGTAGCAGGTGAGGAAACTGAGACTCAGAGAAGCAAAATAAAGGACTGAGGTCACATAGCTAGTAAGTAGAGATGAAAGTAAAACAAACTGTTTACAGGGCACTCAGTGTATGCTGAGTACCTTGTTATTTAATCCTCACATTCCTACCCAGAGAACAGGTGCAATGATCTCAATTTCTCAGATGAGGAAAATGAAGTTCAACATAATTAATCAATGGGACTGGCCAGGCGCAGTGGCTCATGCCTGTAACCCCAGCACTTTGGGAGGCAAAGGCAGAGGGATCATGAGGTCAGGAGTTCAAGACCAGCCTGGCCAACATAGTGAAACCCCCGTCTCTACTAAAAATACAAAAATTAGCTGGGCATGGTGATGGGTGCCTGCAATCCCAGCTACTTCAGAGGCTGAGGCAGGAGAATGGCTTAAACCTGGGAGGTGGAGGTTGCAGTGAGCCGAGATCCAGCCACTGCATTCCAGCCTGGGTGACACAGTGAGACTGTGTCTCAAAAATAAATAGAAATACAACGATGGTACCAATAATAACAACAAAACTAGGCCTAGTGAGGTGGCTCACACCTGTAATCCCAGCACTTTGGGAGGCTGAGGCAGGCGGATCGCTTGAGGTCAGGAGTTCAAGCCCAGCCTGGCCAAACCTTGTCTCTACAAAAAATACAAAAATTAGCAAAGCGTGGCGGTGTGCACCTATAATCCAAGCTACTTGGGAGGCTGAGGCATGAGAACTGCTTGAACCTGGGAGGCGGAGGTTATAATAATATAAAGTACAGTAACCTAGCATGTAGTGAGTATTCACTGTGTGCTGAGCGCTGTGTCGTTATTCGCTGGCTTGGAGAGTTAAGGACCTTGGGCAAGGCCACACAGCCAGTGAGTGACAGCAGGGATTTGAACCCAGATCTGCAGAGAGGACGCTTCCCCTGTGGGAGGGAAAGGGGCTGTGCCCCTGGGACTGACCCCGCGCCTCGGCTCGCAGGGATGCGGCCCTTCATTCCGGACCAGGACATCGGCTACTTCGAGGGCTTCTTGGAGGGCGTGGGCATTCGCGAGGGCGGCATCCTCACCGACAGCTTCGGCCGCATCAAGCGCAGCATGAGCTCCACTTCGGCCTCGGCGGTGCGCAGCTACGACGGCGCGGCCCAGCGGCCCGAGGCACAGGCCTTCCACCGGCTGCTGGCCGACATCACGCACGACATCCAGGCGCTGGCCCCCGACGACGACGACGACGACGACGACGACGAACCCAGGGGCGAGGACGCCGCTGCTGAGGACAACTACCTGTAGCCACCGCCCCTGCGGATGGTGTGGCCCCGCAGCCCAACTGAGCCTCAGCCTTACCTGGGGGACCCTATCCCGGGGGCCCCTATCCCGAGGGCCCTCTCATCACACCTGGCGGGGGCGGGGGCATCTTCACTCCAGGGTCTCGGTCCCTGCCCTCGGGGCCCGGCGCCCTGCAGTACCGAGAGTGTCCTGCAGGGGGCGAACGAAGCCGGGCCCTAAAGTCTGGGCAGTCAGCCCGGGCTCCTGGGCTGCTCTGCCCGGCTGGGGCTGGGCGGCGATCCTGCTTTGTCCCAGAAGCCCAGAGCGCTTGGCCCCAGAACACACCCTCCTCCCCGGAAGGCTGCAACTTTCTGGAAGCCGAGGGAGGCCTGAAGGGTGGGCTCCACCTGCTGGCAGACTGAGAAAAGAATTTCCGGACTCTGTCCTATTTTACAGATTGGGAAACTGTGGTTCAAAAAGAGAGGAAGGGGCTTGAGGGAAACTCCTAATTCTCCTTATATGACCTCAAACTGACCATATTAAATAGCGTGGAAGGTCTTTTTCAGGCTGTAAATGTCAGGGTCCCCCGTCCCCTGATACCTCACCTGTCAGTGTGGAGTAGATGGTGTCCTCTACCCAGGCTTGACTCAGCGGGGTGATCTGGACCCCTTTCTGGCCTTAAGATCCCGAACAAGTTGTTTGTTCAGCTCTTGAGTTTGGAGCTAGGCTGACCTGGGGCCTCTATCTGGTTCGTGTCTGAACCTCTGTGTCCCTCCATCTGTCCAGTGAGCTCAGCCCCATCTACCTAACCCAGTGGCCATGGGGATTACTGAGAGTTAAGACCTTAGAGCTGGATCTAGCACATAAGCGCTCAATAAATGTTGTTCCTCTCCACATCAAACATTTTGGGGCTCAATTTACCTTTCTTGCCTGGTAATGAGCAAAACATGCCTGGGTGCATCTACCCCAATTGAAGTGGGAGTGAGATATTCAGAAGACCCTCAGGGGAGCTCATTGTTTGGGATGAAGAGACAAGATTTCTCCTCTTGTGCCCTTATTACAGCCTAGCTCTGTGCTTAATCCCACGCGAGAAATAGCCAAGACTCCATAGGCAGCCATCTGGGAGTCTGGGGTAGTCAAAGAAAGGTGAAGGCAAGGTTGGAGAGGTAGAGAAGTCAGGATAAGGACAGCACTCAGCACAGCCTGAGTAAAGGCTGGAAAGCTAAAAGGAATGAGGTCTGAGAGGAGGCACTCATAT
>CAUYQU010058093.1:0-28009 GCA_963574635.1 Cheracebus regulus
TGATGCCTCCAGCTTTGTTCTTTTTGCTTAGTATTGACTTGGCTATGCGGGCTCTCTTTTGGTTCCATATGAAGTTTAAGCTGTTTTCTTCCAGTTCTGTGGAGAAGGTCATTGGTAGCTTGATGGGGATAGCATTGAATCTATAAATTACTTTGGTCATTATGGCCATTTTCATGATATTGATTCTTCCTAACCATGAGCATGGAATGTTTCTCCATATGTGTGTGTCCTCTCTTATTTCCTTGAGCAGTGGTTTGTTGTTCTCCTTGAAGAGGTCGTTTACATCCTTTGTTAGTTGTATTCCTAGGTATTTTATTCTCTTTGTAGCAATTATGAATGGCAGTTTGTTCTTGATTTGGCTCTCTTTAAGTCTGTTATTGGTGTATAGGGATGCTTATGATTTCTGTACCTTGATTTTGTATCCTGAGACTTTGCTGAAGTTGCTTATCAGTTTCAGGAGATTTTGGGGTGAGACCATAGGGTCTTTAAATGTACAATCATGTCATCTGCACAGAGAAAATTTGACTTCCTCCTTTCCTAATTGAATACCTTTTATTTCTTTTTCTTGCCTTATTGCTCTGGCTAGAACTTCCAATACTATATTGAATAGGAGCGGTGAGAGAGGGCATCCTTGTCTAGTGCCAGATTTCAAAGGGAATGCTTTCAGTTTTTGCCTAGTCATTATGATATTGGCTGTGGGTTTGTCATAAGTAGCTTTTATTATTTTGAGATATGTTCCATTGATACCTAGTTTATTGAGAGTTTTTAGCATAAAGGGCAGTTGAATATTGTTGAAGGCCTTCTCTGCATCTATTGTGTGGTTTCTGTCTTTGGTTCTGTTTATGTGGTGAATTACGTTTATAGACTTGCGTATGTTGAACCAGCCTTGCATCCCCAGGATGAAGCCTACTTGATCGTAATGGATAAGCTTTTTGATGTGCTGTTGCAATCAGTTTGCCAGTATTTTATTGAAGATTTTTGCCTCTACGTTCATCATGGATGTTGATTTTAGATCTTTCCTTGCTTCTCATATGGGCATTTATTGCTATAAATTTTCCTCTAGACACTGCTTTAAATGTGTCCCAGGGATTTTGGTACATTGTTTCTTTGTTCTGGTTGGTTTCGAAGAACATCTTTATTTCTGCCTTCATGTCATTGTTTATCCAGTCAACATTCAAGAGCCAATTGTTCAGTTCTGAGTTAGTTTCTGAATTCTGAGTTCTTATTTGATTGCACTGTGGTCTGAGAGAGTGTTTGTTATGATTTCTGTTCTTTTGCATTTGCTGAGGAGTGATTTATTTCTAATTATGTGGTCAATTTTAGAGTAGGTGTGATGTGGTGCAGAAAAGAATGTATTTTTTGTGGATTTGGGGTGGAGAGTTCTGTAAATGTCTATTAGGTTTACTTGCTCCAGGTCTGAGTTCAAGTCCTGGATATCCTTTTAATTTTCTGTCTCGTTGATCTGTCTACTATTGATAGTGGAGTGTTAAGTCTCCCACTATTATTGTGTGGGAGTCTAAGTCTCTTTGTAGGTCATTAAGAACTTGCTTTAAGTATCTGAGTGCTCCTGTATTGGGTGTGTATATATTTATGATGGTTAGCTCTTCTTGTTGCATTGATCCTTTTACCATTATGTAATGCTCTTGTCTCTTTTGATCTTTGTTGGTTTAAAGTCTATTTTATCAGAGACTAGGATTACAACTCCTGCTTTTTTTTTTTCTCTCCATTTGCTTGGTATATCTTCCTCCATCTCTTTATTTTGACCCTATGTCTATCCTTGTATTTGAGATGAGTTTCCTGGATACAGCACACCAATGGGTTTTTACTTTTTATACAATTTGCCATTCTGTGTCTTTTGATTGGGGCCTTTAACCCATTTACATTTAAGGTTCATATTGTTATGTATGAATTTGATCCTGCCATTTTGCTGCTAGCTGGTTGTTTTGTCCATTAGTTGACATAGTTTCTTCATTGTGTCAATGCTCTTTGCCATTTGGTATGTTTTTGGAGTGGCTGGTACTGGTTGTTCCTTTCTACATTTAGTGCTTCTTTCAGGAGCTATTGTAAAGTAGGCCTGGTGGTGATGAAATCTCTGAGCAATTGCTCGGTCATAAAGGATTTGATTTCTCCTTCGCTTATGAAGCTTAGTTTGGCTGGATATGAAATTCTAGGTTGAAACTTCTTTTCTTTAAGGATGTTGAATATTGGCCCCCACTCTTTTCTTGCTTGTAGGGTTTCTGCTGAATGATCCACTGTGAGTCTGATGGGCTTCCCTTTGTGGGTAACCCAACCTTTCCCTCTGGCTGCCCTTCACATTTTTTTCCTTCATTTCAACCCTGGTGAATCTGACAATTATGTGCCTTGGTGTTGCTCTTCTTGAGGAATATCTTTGTGGTGTTTTCTGTATTTCCTGGACTTGAATATTGGCCTGCATTGCTAGGTTGGGGAAGTTCTCCTGGATAATATCCTGAAGAGTGTTTTCCAGCTTGGATTCATTCTCTCTCACACATTCAGGTACACCTATCAAATGTAGATTAAGTCTTTTCACATAATCCCATATTTCTTGGAGGCTTTGTTGATTTTTTACATTTTTTTCTCTAATCATGCTTTCTCGTTTTATTTTATTGAGTTGATCTTCAATCTCTGATATCCTTTCTTCTGCTTGGTTGATTCGGCTATTGAAACTTGTGTATGCTTCATGAAGTTCTTGTGTTATGTTTTCAGCTCTGTCAATTCATTTATAGTCCTCTCTAAGCTGTTTTTTCTAGTTAGCATTTCATCAAACCTTTTTTTCAAGGTTCTTAGTTTCTTTGCATTGGATTAGAACATGATCTTTTAGCTCAGAAAAGTTTGTTATTACCCACCTTCTGAAGCCTGTTTCTGTTTATTTATCAGCCTCATTCTCCATCCAGCCTTGTTCCCTTGCTGGTGAGGAGTTGTGATCCCTTGGAGGAGAAAACGTTTTCTGGTTTTGGGTATTTTCATGCTTTTTGCTCTGGTTTATTCCCATCTTTGTGGATTTATCTACCTGTGGTCTTTGTGGTTGGTGACTCTCAGATGGGTTCTCTGCGTGAACATCCTTTTTGTTGCTGATCAAGTTATTTCTTTCTGCTTCTTAGTTTTCCTTCTAACAGTCAGGTCCCCTTGCTTTAGGACTGCTGGAGGTCTACTCCAGACCCTGCTTGCCTGGTCTTCACCTGCAGCAGCTGCAGAACAGTAAAGATTGTTGCCAGTTTCTTTTTCTGTTATCTTTGTCCCAGAAGGATACCCACCAGATGTCAACCTGAGCTTTCCTTTATGAGGTGACTCTTTGGTTATACGGGGGTCAGGGAGCTGCTTGAGGAGGCAGTCTGTTCCTTATAGGAGCCCAAGTGCTGAGCTGTGAGCTCCATTGTTCTGTTCAGAGCTTCTGGGCAGGTATGTTTAAGTCTGCTGCAGTGGAACTTATAACTGCCTTTTTTCCCCCAGGTGCTCTGTCCTGGGAAGGTGGGGCTTTATTTATAAGTTCCTGTCATTCTGCTGCCTTTTTTCAGAGATGTCCTGCCGAGCAAGGAGGTATCCTAGTCACAGTCTGCCAGCAGAGGCATCGCTGAGCTGCTGTGGGCTCTGCCCAGCTGCTGTGTGAATTTCCTTGCAGTTTTGTTTATAGCAGTATAGTTAGAACTGCCTCAGTAATGGCAGACTGTCTCTATAATAGGCGGACTGCCTCGGTAATGGCAGATTGCATCGGTAATGGCGGACTGCCTCAGTAGTGGTGGACTGCCTCGGTAATGGCGGATGCCCTCCCCCCCACAGAGGTGGACCGTCCTGGGTCCAGCTGTACTTGCTGAAAAACTCTCAGTCCAGAGTGTTTCTGATTGCTGGTCTTTGTGGGGGTGAGACTGGCAGAGCCAGATCACCTGGCTCCCTATTTCAGTCCCCTTTTTTTAGCTGAATAGGTGACTCTGTCTCTCAGGCATTCCAGTTGCCAGTTGAAATGGCACCCGGATTTGTGTGAGTTTTTGTGCTGAGACCCTCTGTGCCAGCTGAAACAGCTGCACTGGAGACTTGTGGTGCTTTTCTGCCTGGGAATCTCCTGGTGTGCAGGCAGTAAAAATTTGTTTGGAAATATGGTGATCACTTACCCTCTGTGTTTTCACTGGGAGCTGCAATCCAGAGCTGTTCCTATTTGGCCATCTTGGATTCTCCCTCAATTATTTTCTTAAATGGGTTTTCAAACTTTTTGCTTTTCCTTCTCATGAATACCTATGACTCATAGGTTTGAACATTTTATGAAATCTCATACTTCTTGAAGGCTTTGTTCATTTTTAAATTCCTTTAAAATTTTTTTTTCTCCTCTTGGTTAGTTTGAAAGTCTTGTCTTCAAGCTCTGAGATTATTAATTCTGCTTGGTCTAGTCAATTGTTAAAGCTTTTAAAGTGTATTTTGTAATTCTTTCAACAAATTGTTCATTTCCAGATGTTCTTTTTTTTAAAAACTCTATCTTTTTGATATATTTTTAATGCACATCCTTAGTTGTTTTTTTTTATTTTTGTGTTGGTTTCATAACTTTCTCTTGAATAGATTTCATTTTGGTTAGGATGAGTTGCTGGAGAGTTAGTGTGATCCTTTGGGAGTAGAGTGACACCATGATTACTCATATTTCAGAATTGTTCAGTGTGTTTCTTCTCATCTGGAAAAACCATCACTTTTTTCTTTCCTTATCACACCCCTACCCTAGTTCTTGGGACACTCCAATTGGTCAGACACCTCTATTTCCAGTCTGCAGTGTAGGAAAAAGACACAAAAAATGTCTGCCCCACAGCTCACTGCTGAAATATCTTCAGTGTGGAACCTCCCTTTTCAATCCAAAATGCACAGCTTTTTGGTTCTCCTACTCTGTTCTGTAGAAACACTATCGCTCTTGTCTAGAAAGGGGGAAAGGGTCCTGTATTTCATGCAAGCCCAAACCTGGTGGCCACACTGCCACTGTGGATGCAGTTACCCCTAATAGCCTTAAAAAGGCTGTCTTCTGTTGGGGTGTAGTGTCTTACACCTGTATCCCTGCACTTTGGGAGACCGAGGAGGGTGGATCATCTGAGGTCGGGAGTTTGAGACCAGCTTGACCAAAATGGAGAAACCCCATCTCTACTAAAAATACAAAATTAGCTGGGCATGGTGGTGTCTGCCTGTAGTTCCAGCTACTCATGAGGCTGAGACAGGAGAATCACTTGATCCTGGGAGGTGGAGGTTGCGGTGAGCCGAGACTGTGCCATTGCAATCCAGCCTGGGCAACAAGAGCAAAACTCCACCTCAATAAATAAATAAATAAATAAATAAATAAATAAATAAAAGGCTGTCTTCCAGCACACCTGTGGCAATTTTCTGTGGAAATAGCTCTGGCCATGTCTGCAGCAGTGAGAGAGGGAAAGCAGGAGAACACCCCCGCCCCCTTGCTACACCTGGACCTGAACATTGAGACTGCTTGGCTGGGGAGATGGAACTACGCTCTTCCTTTGCAGAGCTTAGCACAGTGCCCACATCTCTGCTGGAAGTGGTACAATCATTCACATTCCAAAGCTAGGGAGCTCTCAGGCACAGAAAAGCCTATGTTCTGTTTCCATTGTCCCAACAGGTGTTATTTTGGTGCACTGCACTCTCCCTTCCTTTAGGAACTGCACTCTCCAAGAGCTAGACCAATGGGACTCCTACAGCTCCCTGGGTCCAGCCAGCCCTGAGTGGAGGCCACAATTCTAGTGCTTGGGAATGTCTGTGGGGGCTCCAGTTATGTGGAGATACAAGAGCTGAGGTTCTCTGAACTGGACACAGTTTTCTGATGGCTGCACCCCCAGTGTGGTGTCCCACCACTGCTGTTTGGGTCTGAGGGCAGAGTGAGTGACCCTGCGTGAGTTGGTAGTCTGGTGTAATGCCTTTAATAAGTTCCCAAATCGCTGCTCATACCAGTATCTGTGTTCATGAGGGCAGAAGAGTTCTCTGATAGTTTAGATATTGGTGGTCTGCTGCAGAGGCAAGGGGAGTGGAAACACTTCCAACTACACTTTCAATGAAATACCAACTCCCTTCGTGTTCCTAGCTTATCTCTGCCAACCTCTTGCTCCCATTTTTTTTCTGTGCTCCAGCTTTTTCCTGAGTTCTCTGCTAGGCTCCAACACTTTCCCTTTGATTTTTAATTTGAGTTCTGATTATTCAGTTGTAGTTTTGGTTCTTTTTTTCTTACCAGGTGTAAAGTTTGCAAGTGTATTTTCTCATTCTGTATGTTATCTCTCGCTGTCTCTCTTTTCAAATTTCAATTTGAGGTTGGTTGGATCCACAACATGGAACCTCAGAAAATGTAAGGCTGTCTATACTTGCCTAGATTGTTACAATAGATGAATAAAAAGATTCTGATTCAATGTTCCTCTAAAATAGTATATTTTCTACTTTGCAGGCAGAGTGATTCATTTAACATGTAAGGCTGATAGTGCTATTCCTCTGCTCAAATCCTGTCAGTGTCTTTGAATCTTACTTAGGGTAAAATCCAAGTTCTTACTTAGGCCTGTAAATCCCTATGATCTAACCCAGTGTTATTTTTGACATCATCTCCAACCACACTACCTTCTGCTGCCCTATCTTTCACTTGGTGCCTCAAGCAACACAGCTTCGCTGTAGTTTTGTGAGGAGCAACAGAGCATGATGATAGTGAGTAAGGTAATACATTGTCTGGGTTTGATCCCTGGCTATACCTCTTATTAGTTTTGTTACCCTGGAAAATTACTTAACTTCTCTGTGCATCGGTTTCCTTAATTATAAATTCAGTATAATAATAATATCTCCCTCCGAATGTTTTGGTAAGAATAAAATGAATCAAACCATGCAAGCTATCAGTGCATGTTAGCTATCATCACCATTATTATTATTACCACCAATACCAGTACATCATTATCTCCATCGTCATCGTATCAGCATCATCACCATCAACATTATTATTATCAGTTGCCATCACCATCATCATCACCCCACCACTATCATCACCATCCTCATCACCATCATCAATCATCATCTGTCATTACATTACCATAAACATTCTCCTCCTCCTTATTTTCTACAGTAGCAGCAGTATTGAGCATGTCAACGCACTCTTACTTTAGGAAATCTGTATTTGCTCTTTGCTCTGCCTGAAATGGTTTTCTGACAGATGTTAACGTGGCTTGTTTTTTGCACTTCCTTGTCTCTGCTCAATGATTCAGAATTCCTTATATATTTTGGATTAACCCCTTATTTGAAAAATAGTTTGCAAATATAGTCTTTCCTTCTGTAAATGCTCTGACTCTCTCTCTTTTAAATGTTTCCAATCCAAGGTTGGTTGAATCTGCAATGTGGAACCTGTGGAAATGGAGGGTCAACTATGCTTGCCTAGATTGCTGCAATAGATGTATATTGCCTCATTCAAGAAGGATTCCCATGTAACTCTTGATAAAAAACAATTTTGACATTCTGCATTCCTCTTATTTGTCCTTGTTGTTCTTCATATCATATAAAGCAACTGACAGATTTTGTCATTAATTACCTATTTTATTTTCTATATTTGGGACTTTGTTTTATCACTGAGTTTACAGAGTTTAGAACAATGCTTTTCTTAAGAGGTGCACAGCATTTACATTAAATATTTAAATAATTATGAATCTTCATTGTCTTTTATATGCTCTCATATTTTAAAAAAATTTGTTTCATGTTTATTTTATATTTCAATAGCTTTAGGGGTACAAGCTGTTTTTGATTATATGGATGAATTGTATAGTGGTAAAGTCTGAAATTTTAGTGCACCTGTCACCCGAGAAGTATACATTGTATCCAATATAGTTTCCCCCTCGCCCCTCCCACCATCTTCCCTTCTGAGTCTCCAGTGTCTGTTATACCACCCTGAATACCTTTGTGTACCCATAGCTTAGCTCCCACTTGTAAGTGAGAATGTATGGTATTTGGTTTTTCATTCCTGAGTTATTTCACTTAGAATAATGCCCTCCGGTTCCATCTAAGTTTCTGCAAAAGACATTATTTTATTCTTCTTTTGTAGCTGAGTAGTATTCCATAGTGTGTATATACCACATTTTCTTTATTTACTCATTGGTTGATGGGCACTTAAGTTGGCTCCATATCTTTGCAATTATGAATTGTGCTGCAATAAACATGTGTGTGCAGGTGTCTTTTTGATATAATGGCCTATTTTCCTTTGGGTATATGCCTGGTAATGAAATTGCTAGATCGAATGGTAGATATACTTTTAGTTCTTTGATAAATCGCCATACTGTTTTCCATAAAGGTTGTATTAACTTACATTCCCACTAGCAGTGTATAATCATTCCCTTTTCACCACATGTACATCAACAAGTGTTGTTTTTTGACTTTTTACTAATGCCCATTCTGGCTGGGGTAAGGTGGTATCTCACTGTGGTTTTAATTTGCATTTCCCTGATGATTAGTGATGTTGAGTGCTTTTTTCCATATGTTATTTAGCTGTTTGTATACCTTCCTTTGAGAAATGTCTATGTCATTTGCCTACTTTTTAATGGAATTATTTATTAAACTCTCTCATATTTCTTTTTTTTTCTTTTTCTTTTCTTGAGACAGAGTCTCCTTCTGTTGCCAAGGCTGGAGTGCAGTGGTGCAATGTTTGCTCACTGTGACCTCTGCCTCTTGGGTTCAATCGATTCTCCTGTCTCAGCCTCCTTAGTAGCTGGGACTACAGGTGTGCGCCACCACGACCAGATAACTTTTGTATTTTTAGTAGAGACGGGGTTTTACCATGTTGGTCAGGCTGGTCTCAAACTCCTGACCTTGTGATCCTCCTGCCTCAGCCTCTCAAAGGGCTGGGATTACCAGCATGAGTCACTGCACCCGGCCAAACTGTCTCATATTTCAGTTGCCCAAATGTGACTGGTGGTATTCTGTGGGATTTCTCAATCTTAGTTTCAATTTGCTGATTTTCATTTCATGTAAGTTGTTTTGTCACGTTTATGCTGCCTATTAAAAATTTTTAAAAGGCTATTTTTAATTATTTCCTTTTGTTTCTATATTATATTTCTAACTCATAATTACGTTTTTTCATAGATCCTGTTCTTGTTGTACAAATATTATTTGTTTCTTTATCTTGTTACAAATTTATTATATTTTACAATTTTTTTACTTGTTTAAACTTCTTGTCACATTTTTCATTATTAACTTTTTCTTGCTTTTGTATGTTGTAAAATATTTCCTTATTTATTTAAATTGGCCCATAATAACTACATATTTATGGGGTAGAGGATAATTTTTAATACATGTATAACAATGTGTAATGATAAAATCAAATTAATTAGTGTATCCATTATATCAA
The DNA here is from genome assembly GCA_963574635.1 of Cheracebus regulus. Classification (NCBI taxonomy): domain Eukaryota; kingdom Metazoa; phylum Chordata; class Mammalia; order Primates; family Pitheciidae; genus Cheracebus; species Cheracebus regulus. The sequence goes on from CAUYQU010058093.1 coordinate 9,353, forward strand.
ACATTTGTCATTTCTTTGTGTTGGAAACTTTCAAAATTCTCTTTAGCCATTTAGAAATATGAAGTCGTTTTTTGTTAACTGTAGTCACTCTATAATGCTGTAGACAGCTACAACTTATTTCTCTGATCTAGCTGTACTTCATTCATTAATCATCCTCTTCCTATCCTCCCCTCACCCTATCCTTACCAGCCTCTAATAACCACAGTTCTACTCACTATTTTGATGAGGCAAAGTTATTTAGTTTTTACACGTGAATAAGAACGTGCAACATTTATTTTTCTGTTCTGTGCCTAACATTTTACTTAACATAATGTCTTTCAAGATCATCCACATTACCACAAGTGACAGGATTTTAATATTTTTATGACTGAATATTATCCCATCACTTATTTTTACCATGGACGCTTAGGTTTATTCTATACCTTGGGTATTGTGAATAGTGCTGAGATGAATGTAGGGATACAGGTGCCTCTTTGTTATACTGTAACAAAGTTACTTTCTTTTGGATAAATACCAAATAGTGAGATTGTTGGATCACATGATATTTCTTTTTTACCTTTATTTTTAGTGGACATGTAGTAATTGTACACATTTATGGAATACCAAGTGATATTTTAATACACATATACAATGTGTATTGATCAAATCAGGGTAATCAGCCTATCACCTTGAATATTCATTTTATTGTTTTGTGGACATTCAACATTCTATCTTCTAGCTTTTAAAAGATATATGCTAAATTAATTTTAACCATATATACCCTATAGTGCGACAGAACAGTAAAATTTATTCCACCCATCTAGCTGCAATTTTGTATTCATTCACAAAGCTTTCCCATTTTCCCCACTTGTCTTCCCTTCCCAACCTGAAATAACCATAGTTCTACTTTCTACTTCTATGAGCTCAATTTTGTTTTAGTTTCTACATATGAGTGAGAACATGCAGTATTTACTTTTTTGTGTCTGACATTTCAATAAATGAAATGTCCTCCAGGTCCATGTTGCTGCGGATGACAAAATTTCATTATTTTTTATGACTAAATACTAGTGTATTATTTATCTATCCCACATTTTCTTCATCCATTCATCTGTAGGTGGATATACATCTTGATTCCATACCTTCTCTACTGTGAATAGATCTGCCTTAAACATGGCAGTGCAGGTATCTCTTTGGTATACTGATTTCTCCTTTGGATAATGACCACTAGTGGATTTCTGAATCATATGGTAGTTCTACTTTTAGTTTTCAGAGAAACTTCCATACTCCTTTAAATAATAGCTGTACTAATTTACATTTTTACCAACAGTGTATAAGAATTTTCTTTTTTCTGCATCCTTGCTGGCATTTGTTAGTTTTTGTTTGTATGATAGCCATTCTAACTGGGTTGTGATGGTATCTTACTGTGACTTTGATTTGCATTTATATGATGAATAATGATGTTGAGCATTTTTTTATATACCTATTGGCCATTTTTATGTTTTCTTTTGATAAATATCTTTTCAGATTCTTTTCCCATTTTAAAATTAGAATCTTTGTTTTGGTTTTTCTTTCTGCTGTTTAGTTGTTTAAATTTCTTGTGTATTATGGATGTTAGTCTCTTTCTGGATGAATAGTGTGTGAATATATTTTTCCATTCTACAGATTGTCTTTTCATTTTGTTGATTGTTTTCTTTCCTGTGCAGAAGCTTTTTAGTTTGATATGGTCTAATTTGCTTACCCTAGTTTTTATTGCCTATGATTTTGCAATCTTATACATAAAATCTTTGCCTAGACCAATGTCCTGAAGTGTTTCTCCTATGTTTTCTTATAGCATTTTTATAGTTTCAAGTCTTAAATTTTTGTCATTAATCTCTTTTAAATTGACTTTTGCATTTGGTAAGAGATGAATATAGTTTCATTTTTTCTGCATATAGATACCCTGCTTTCTCGGCACCATTTATTAAAGAGACTGTCCTTTCTCCAATATGTGTTCTTGACAACTATATAAAATATCAGTTTGCTGTAAATATGTGGATTTATTTCTGAGTTCTCTGTTCTGCTCCTTAATCTATATATCTGCTTTTATATGTGAATATGATAGTGTTTTCTGTTACTATAGCTTTGTAGTATATTTTATAGTTAGTGTGATGCCACCAGCTTTGTGATTTTTGCTCAGTATTTCTTTTGCTATTTAGACTTTTTGTGGTTATCCATTAATTTGATATTCCTTTTTCTATTTCTGTGAAGAATGCTGTGGGTATTTTGATAGAAACTGTACCCAATCTATAGATCGCTTTAGGTAATATGGTCATTTTAACAATATTAATTTTTCCAATTCATAAACATGGAATGTCTTTCCATTTTTTTGTGTCCTCTTCAATTTCTTTCATCACTATTTTGTACTTTTTATTGTAGAGATCTTTTACTTCCTTTGTTAAATATATTCTTAGGTATTTTGGGGGGTAGTAGTATAAATGGGATTGCTTTCTTGCTTTTTTCTAGCTAGTTTATTAGTGGTTTTTGTATGTGTATTTTGCATCTTAAGTTTTTACTAAAATTTGTTCATTAGTTTTAAGATGATTTTGATGAAGTCTTTAGGTTTTTTCTAATATATAAGATTATGTTTCCAGTTTCATCCAGGTCTGTGCAAGGGACATGAATTCATCCTTTTTTAATGGCTGCATAGTATTCCATGGTGTTGGGGCCTGGGAGGTAAGGAGCTAGGGGAAGAACAGCAGGGGGTGGGGGGATTGAGAAGGGATAGCATTAGGAGAAATACCTAATGTAGATGATGGGGCGACAGATGTAGCAAATCACCACCATGGCATTTGTATACCTATGTAACAAACCTGCACAATCTGTACCTGTACCCCAGAACTTAAAGTATAATAAATAATTTTTTTTAAAAAAAGATTATGTCATTTGCAAAGATGGACAATTTGATTTCCTCCTTTTCAATTTGGATGTCCTTTGTTCCTTTTTCTTGCCTTACTGCTTTGCTAGAACTTCCAGTACTTTGTTAAATAGGTGTGGTAGAAGTGAGCATCCTTGTTCCAGTTCTTAGAGGAAGGCTTTCAACTTCTTCCCATTTGGTATGATGTTGATTTGTTTGAAGTTTTTTTTTCTTTTCTTTTCTTTTTTATCATGGAGGAATGTTGAATGTGGGAAAACAAATGGAGAAGCCAAATGATTTCTCATCATAAATAATAGGAAACAGAAGACAATTAAATTATACCTTTAAAATTGTTAAAGAAAAAAGATAATTATAATATTCATAAGTTTAAAATGTTAAGGCTAAGGTTAAAATGTAAAAGGCTATTTTAAAATTTCATTGAAAACAATTAACTATTTAGAACAAAAACAAAAATCTATGATGGAATTTATAAGTGAAATATCATATATCAAGAGCACAAATATTGGAGGGCAGGAAACGTAATTATACTTTAAAAAGTCTCCTGCATATTTGCTGAGATGGTATCATAATAATTCATGGTAGGTTGTGATAAGAATGCAGCCACAAAATAAAATGCAAAGATATAGCTAAAAAGTCAATATAGAAGAAAAGAAATTATCTCTAAATTCAAAAAGAGGCTGGAAAGGAGAAACCAAAAAACAAGAAAGAGAAGGAATAAATAAAAACTTATGGGAAAATGGTATATATACACTGCAATAAGAGTGGGTTAAAAAAAGTGAATTATATGCTATTTACAAAAGGTACAGTTTACAGATGAGAAAAAAGGTAGAAATAAAAGGGAAGAGCAATAAATATCATACAAATACTAAGTATAGATGAGACAATGCAGCTATAAAGATAAGTCAAAGTAGAATTCTGGATCAGAGAGATTACCAGCAATTAAAAAGAGCATTGCTTAATGATAAAAATGGTTAATGTATCAGCAAGATATAAGAAATCTTAAGATATTTACATATAATAATAGATTCAAAATACAGAAAACAAAAATTGTTAGAGCTAAAGGGAGAGATGAACAAATCCACAATCACAGTTGTGAATTTAAACCTATCTCCTTCAGTAATTGCTAAGACAAGTAGATAAAAATATGTATATATATATTTAAGATTAGAACCAACTATTAGCTAACTTAACTTACTGGATTTCACTCAACATCTACAGGATACACATTCTTATCAAAGGCATGTGGGACATCAGAAGGAAACATATGTTGTGCCATAAAACAAATCTTAAAGATAAAATTTATAATCCAGGTACAAAATTGAGGATCTTGTAATTAGCATCAGTTCCCTATTTAGATAATAATAGACACCTCCATTCAAAAGAGTGAGAAATAGGAGGCACATTGTAGTCACTATTCCATAGCAATTTTGAATCCAGTTTGGCACATTATTGGTATTCTCCACTCTGGCAGCAGAGAATCTTCCTTTATTACAGCCCAATTATGCTCCCTGGGACTGGTTTCCTGATCCATAGTTATCTGCAGATACAATAGTCTTCCCCTACCTTGTTCAAGGGGTATACAGTCCATGACCCCTGTAGTGGATACCTGAAGCTGTGGATAGTACTGAACTCTATACATACTAACAGATGGGTAGTGTATACAGTGGGGATACGCTGGACAAAGTATGATTCACTTCTCAGGTGGGATAGAACAGGACGGCTTGGGATTTCATTACTTTACTCAGAACAGGACACAATTTAAAACTTATGAATTGTTGATTTCTGGAATTTTCCATTTAATATTTTTATAGTGCATTGACAGTGGGCAACTGCAACTGTGGAAAGTAAACCTGTAGGTAAGTGGAAACTACTGTATTGGCTTCACTGTCTGCGTTTGTTTTCTGAGAACTTTCCCTTTTACATAAAAAACTGAGATAATAGTCTTAATGAGCTTTTTGAAGATTGATAGAGTATATTCCTGGCACACAGGAAGCACTTAATGTAATCTATTACTAATAACCAGTATTTGAAAACGTAAACTTGAGGCTGAATAATATTCCTTTATACAGTAATGTTTAGCCAATACCTTATTATGGGGAAAGTGGATTAATTTCTTTTCTTTTTTTATTTTTTGAGATGGAGGAAGTCTCGCTCTGTTGCCCAGGATGGAGTGCAATGGCACGATCTTGGCTCACTGCAACCTGCGCCTCCCGGGTTCAAGCGATTCTCCTGCCTCAGCCTCTCAAGCTGGGATTACAGGTAAGCACCACCACACCCAACTAATTTTAGTATTTTCAGCAGAGCCAGGGTTTCACCATGTTGGCCAGGCTGGTCTCAGACTCCTGACCTTGTGATCTGCCCACCTCAGCCTTCCAAAGTGCTGGAATTGCAAGTATGAGCTACCACACCCAGCCTCTCTGTCACCCAGGCTAGGGTGCAGTGGTGTGATCTCAACTCACCACAACCTCTGCCTTCCGGGTTCAAGCTATTCTCCTGCCTCAGCCTCCTGAGTACTGGGATTACAGGTGCATACTACCACGCCTGGCTAATTTTTGTGTTTTTAGTAGAGATGAGTTTTCACAGTGTTGGTCAGGCTGGTCTCGAACTCCTGACCTTGTGGTCAGCCTGCCTTGGCCTCCCAAAGTGCTGGGATTACAAGTGTGAGCCACTATTTTCATTTTTATGTATGATGCTATAATAAACAATCTTTACTCTGATATTGTTCTCTGTTTGGCCCTAGTTCTCAAGGCTTTTGTCTGCCTTTCCCTGTGTCCTAGGAGACTGACTTCAGTGGATTGATTCACCCAGCCTGTCCTCCCCTTTTGCTGCCAGTTGAGTTAGGCCCATGGAGACAGGGCAAGAAATGGAAGATTTTGAGCAGAGAGAAGCTGGGGTATTAACCTCCCTGTCTCTTCCTTGCATGGCCATAGTTCTGTCGTAGTTTCTTTTATTTCTGATGCCACAGTTTCTACCAAGTGGTTTATCTCCTTAGATCTAGCTGTCACTGGACTCTGATAATATTGCACCCTTCTTTTATTGCATGCCTTTTAGGTTTAGGGCTGAGAAATCTGTTATTGCTAGAATGTTAGTGCTCTGCCACCCTTTCTTGGTTTCCTTACCCATAACCGCTGCAGATAATCCTTTAAAAATATTTTTTAGTTAAAACCTATTGAGTGAGCTATCTCTTCCCAGCTGGTAAACAGACAAAGTATTATTTTTTATTATTATTATTTTTTTAAAGCCAGTCAAATTTAGCAGTGGGAGGTTGTATACCAACTTTAGTGACACTAATGTTAATAAGTTCTTATAACCCACTACCATCGGACCAGCCCAGACAAAGTATTATACTTGCCACTTTAGATCACCTTATGCTCATTTGCTCATGTAGTTCTTTCTGAGAAGAGAAATTACTGAGTCAAATTGTAGAAACATTTAAAAATCTTTGGCACAAATAAATAAACAGTATCCATATAATTTATACCATCTTTTAGATGAGCTTTAACATCAAATGATAGAAATCCCATTTTCATAGAGATTTGATGGGCTGCAACCAAACACTTGCCTGATAGATTGTCCACTCGTCTATCCTAGCTGTTCTGGGAACGGCAGTTCCTGGTAAGAACTCTCCTTATGGCCACTTTCATCTCATTGTTCCTCAGGGCATAGATGAGTGGGTTGAGCAGTGGGGTTCCCAATGTGTACGCCAGTGAGATGAACTGATCTTGCTTGGGGTGGTAGCTGGAGCTGGGGCGCAGGTACATGAAGGCACAGCAGCCATACTGCAGCAGCACTGCAGTGAGGTGAGAGGAGCAGGTGGAGAAGGCCCGGTGGCGGCCAACAGCCGAGTGGATCTTGAGCACAGCAGCCACTATGAAGGTGTAGGAGGTGGTGATGAGGAAGAAAGGCACAGCAATGGCTAGTGTGGCTGCCGCCAGAACCGACTGCTCATGAACATGACTGTGAGCACAAACAAGATGCATGACCGGTGGCACATCACAAAAGAAGTGCTCAATGCCCCGAGCCCGGCAGAATGGCAGAGAGAAGATGAAAGCCACCAGTTGTAAGGACAGGAACAGACCACTGATGACTGATGCCACGACCAATTGGACACAAAGAGTCAATGTCATGAGGAGAGGGTACTGCAAGGGGTGGCGAATGGCCACATAGCGGTCGTAGGCCATGGCAGCCAAGAGGAAGCAATCAGCAATGCCCAGTGCAATGAAGAAAACCATCTGGGTGGCACAGCCCAGAAGGGTGATGACCTTCTCTGACTGTAGGGTGTTGGCCAGGATATGGGGCACCACCACTGCAGTGTAGCATATTTCAATCCCAGAAAGGCTGCCCAGGAAATAGTACATGGGTGTGCATAGACGGGCTTCTGTGTGAATGGACAGCACAATGAGGATGTTCCCAGTGATGATCAATCCATAAACCAGGCTGACCCCAAGGAAGGACAGAATACGCAGTTCTGGGCAGGAGGGATAGGCGAGGAACACAAATTCCATCAACACTGAGTGATTTTCCCAGGTCATTGAGCTAACAGTATTTCTCTGTGAAGAGTTACAAGGATAGAAGAAGAATCAGACTGAAGATAAATTAGGTTACACTCCAAGCCATGAATCTAGTGTAATCAGGGCTGGAGTTAAAAACTGGAAGGATCAAGACTACTCCTTTTCCTTTTCTCCACTTTTACCAAGTTTCTCCACATTAATATCTACATCTCAATTTCTACCTGCCAAGAGCTGGGCCAAACTATGTAAGAGACTGTTGAAGAAAAATGGCAGAGGAAGTAGGTGGAATTCAGGAACTATCTTCAGAGGGCGTGGAATGAAAATTCAATTATTTCAGCAAATTCACAAGAAAGTGTCAAGGAATTCTTGGGACTAAAAATCATTAAGGTAAGGAGGAGAAGCCATTTATTCATTCATATATTTATTACATTGGTGCAAAAGCAATTGTGATTTTGCCATTACTTTCAATGGGAAAAACTGCTATTACTTTTGCACTCACCAAATATTTATGCTCAGTGTCTCCTGGAGTATTGCATAAGTGATATTCTTGCTGCCAGTTGAGATTGGCCCATGGAAGACAGGGTGAGAAATAAAAGATTTTGAGCAGAGAGAAGCTGGGGTATTTACCTCCCTGTCTCTTCCTTGCATGGCCATAGTTCTGTCATAGTTTCTTTGTAATTTAACTCTCAAAACTAGTGATAGGATGGGAAATGAAGAAAGAAAAAAATTACCCATGGGACAAAGGACTAACAGACACCCAAGTATGACAGTGTCAGGGATGTGCCTCAGAAAATAAAGCCCTCTCTACTCTTGGTTTCTCTAGCCTTGTCTGATCAGGAGAAGTATAAGGCTTGAAGGAAACAAGGTGTTTCATCATATATTTCCTCCTGGCTTGGGTGGAGGTATGAGAAAATACATGATCCTAAGCTGTTGGAAATCTGAGAACGCGTCCTGTGAATTTGGGCATGAATATGAATGACTAAGCCAGTATATTTTTCATAGTTCTCAGAAGCTAATGTGAAATCTGGAAGAAGCCATATATCTTCCACAAAAACCTTTTAATAAACACACATAATTTGCAAAGGGCATCCATTCCACTTCTTTTCCCAGATGAACTCATATTCAAGAAGGTGAAAAAGACATAATGTGTGACCTTGTTTCAACGTGCCAAATTTTAATAATTCCTGTTATTGAATATGAGCTTTGAAAAGAAATCTCTACCCAGAAACACCATTTCCAGTAAAAATCATTCATACAAACCTACGTCAATGTCACAAGCATGGAAAAAAATATGAGTAGGCAGCTACAAATATTAAGAGCACCTACTGCAGGAATGGCACTCTCTGCTGTTTTTCCAACAGCTAACAAGTGGTATCTATTTCAGTTGGTCTCTTTTCCTCAGCTGAACTTCAATAATGCTTTGAATGGTTTCTAATGCCACTTAGCATATTGCACATTATACCGTATCATGTGGAGGAGGGGCAGTGTATCAATGTGAAATCAGTGGTGAAGGGAAGTGACGTGGTTTGAATAATTCCATCTCCTGGCTTCATGATGTTAGGCAATACGTAATTTCTCTGAGCCTCAATTTCTGTATTTGAAAAATGGAAATAATAATTACACTTAATAAAATAATTACTGTAAGTTTAAATGTGATAGTAATGTAAGATATCACAGTGACTAGTCCATAGTAATGGAAACATAATAAAATATAATTATTATTATTTGTAAATTCAAGGGCAGCCATTCTGCTTTGTTTACATTTCAGTCATCCCATATAAGCAAACCTAATGTTGTGCAAATTTTAGACACTCAATAATTATATGTTGAATGGCTAATACAGCTTGAAAATGTTATTTATATATTTTCTTCATTTTCTACTTTCACTTTGCAGTGCAGTGAAAGATTTAAGATTATTCATAATCAAATCACTTGTTTAGGAACCCTTACATAAAACAACTTCATATCTAAGGTTTGGGCTGTGCTATGGAAAAAATTCTATCACTCAAGAACACAGCATACAAGTCTACAACAGGAAGACATCTAAAGGCTAGTCTACCATCAATATTATTATTGACAGATACTTTGAAATATGTGTCACAATGATAACAGAATATTTTATTGTATTTTATTGAGTATTGTATTTTATTATCTGAATATTTTATTGTAGTCTATTACACTCATATCATCTTTTCAAAGAGTTATATTTTGTTTTTAATTGACAATAATAATTGTATAATGTGATGCTTTGATACATATACACACTGTGGAATGATCAAATCAGTCTAATCAGCGTATCCATCATGTCATATATTTATTATCTGAATGCTGCTCTCTATAATATTTATCATCCAAATACTGTATCTATAATAAAATTTTAAAATATTTACATCAGAGCTCTTATAAGTCATAAACTCCAAGTGCAGGAAGGGACCTCAGAAATGGCCAATTAGGTCCCCTATTAGATACCTGAATTTCCAATACAGTCTGTGGACATTGGGTTACCTTCAGTGCTCAGGGAATCCCATTACCTCCTGGTTTGCTTGCTCTGCTGTGGAAAGACTGGATTCTCTGAAAGTCATTTCTGTAATAAACTGAAACCTGCCTCTGTGCAACTTCTACATGTTCCTTTTGTTCTACCCAATATGGCCATTTCTTTTCTTTTCTTTTCTTTTTAAATTTGAGATGGAGTTTCTCTCTTGTTGCCCAGGCTGGAGTGCAATGGCATGAGCTCAGCTCACTGCAACCTCCACTTCCCGAGTTGAAGAGATTCTCCTGCCTCAGCCTCCCAAGTAGCTAGGATTACAGGCACCCATCACCATGACTGACTAATTTTTTAGTAGAGTTGGATTTTCATCATGTTGGCAAAACTAGTCTTGAACTCCTGACCTCAAGTGATACAGCTGCCTCAGCCTCCCAAAGTTCTGAGATTACAGGTGTGAGCCATTGCATCCTGTCCAGTATGGCCATTTCTACACAAAACACAAGATGCGAAAGTGCTCTTATCCTGTAGCCCTGTTTTGTTTTATTCCTAATTTCCTTTTGCTATTTCTCACATGGCATAGTTTTGATATGTCTTACAATTAAAGCTCTGGAAATGTTCTCATTTAAAATATCTTTTTAAAAAGTGTGCAGCATGTGACAGATCACAGGGATGGTTACATGAAGAAGATCTAGACAGATAAAATAGTGGCATTCATGGTTCCAAGACAGTGAAAATTATCATGTCAACATATCCACCAACTTGCCATTCCAAGTTGTTACTAAATGTATTGCGTAGGACAGATGCAAGATAAGAACACTTCATCATCCCTAGAAACCTTCCCCCAGATCTCAGTGTATCCAGGTCAAATTTCACATCGTTCTCTCACCTTCCTTCTTACCTCTCCAGATAGCCTTCCTCAAGTTGGCAAGAATGTCCTGAGAAACATTATTTCTGTTCATTCTGGAAATCCAGATAGTCTAGACTAGAACAGCTCTACAAATGTCTAGTAAATATTATGTAAAAATGGAGTTTAGCGGATTTGGCATTAAACAAACCTGAGTTAGATTCCCAGTCTACTATTAATAGCATAATCCCCTGGAAGATCATCTCACATTAATTTCTGTTTCCTCATGTTTAAAAGATGTAAATAATAATACTTACATAATGGAGTTGTAATGAAATTAGGTGAGATAAAGTATTTATAGAACACTTAGTTTGATGTATGAAACCTATTTAGTTGCATAATAAATGTTAATTCTTCCTTGCTTTCTTTGTATCTATTAAGGATATGATAATAATATCTACTTTACAGCAGAATATTAAATGAAGTATCATATGAACAAGAGATTTTTATTAACCCTTAAACCTTACAGAAATTTATATTTATTCAGTCCCTCAATATTTCTTTGACTGAGATTAGTTATTACCATTCTAACCAGCATAATTGGGCTTCCAAGTGAATTTCAGAGAAAACATTGTAAGTCATAGGCTGAACTAGTTCTGAAATCCTGGAGTCTTTACCTGTAAAGCCACTATTTTACCTTTCTAGCTCAATGTCAGTAGGTGCTGGAACATTACAAATCTAGAAGGAGGGAGAAAAAAAACATTCTCTTACCTTACACTTGGAAAGGGAGAGAGATAAACTGAGCCAGCCTCATCTGGATATTCATAAAAGAGAGGACCTAGCAGTGATGTCTGACTGCTCTGTTAGATCAAGAAGGGAGGGTCATGAGCCTGGAGAGGCTGCCCGGTGGGACTGAGCCTTTATGTAACCTCTCAAACAAAAGCCATGAAGCAAGTCAATTGCTTTGTCATCTAGGGTCCTGTCTCATAAGTTCCATCTCCCAAAAGAAGGTCGCTTACTGATTGTTGATCTCCTCTTGTGTTACCAGATAATTAGGCCAAAGTAAAACTGTCTCTCCACTTGGAATACTCTGTCACATGGAGGGTCTGGTGTATGCCTGTCAAAGTAAAGACTAGAATTCAACTGTTTAGTAATATCTTCAGTGCCCAAAATAATTTCCTGAGAAACACCAAGTTTCCTAATCAAGGTCATTTGAGCCATCTGTTTCAAGTCCATTCCTACCAAATCTGTTGTACCTAGGTTCAGCCTAATTCCCAAATTATTATTGCCCCAGAGAACTGAGACCCTATTTTATTTTTATCTTTCTGCTATGGGGCCTATCATAGTGTTATGTTATTAATGGCACCTCAATTAATACATATCACATGTTTCACCTTTTCCATGAGATCCTTCTTTGTTTTCTTTGAGCAGAGACATTCCCATAGATCTTAGCAAATTAGCTTAATTCTTTTGAAAAAAAATGTTAGTTGGTCATGTGTAAAAATATTTATATTTTTATAACTTATATGTACATGTTTCTGTGTGAATATATGCATCCAAGTGCCCACTTACTCACAGGCAATTCTCCTGAAGAGGTCTAAAGTGACTAAGGTAGCTCTTTGGTGTGTGTGTGTGTGTGTGTGTGTGTGTGTGTGTGTGTGTGGTGTTTGTGTGTGTGTGTGTGTGTCTGTGGGGAGGATGGCCAGCTCCTAGTAGCAATCAGGGCTGAGATATCTGAGAGGTTCAGAGACTCCTGAGATATCTTTGGTGTCAATAAATGGAGGAGAGAGGGAATGGGAGGGGTAGGAAGCAAAATGTATTAACTATTTGCTATGTGCCAAGCAGTATAATAATCATAACAGCTAAGTCTAATATTGCACTTACTATGTTCCACACAATTTGTACATATTAAATAACTTCATTCATACAACAACACTAACAAAGAGACACTATTGGTATTACATGTATGCATCATAACATTTAATCCTGGTAATAAGTCTACAAAATTACTGTTATTCCTGCTGACCAAAAATAGGTATAGCAAGTAGCTGAGATGAAGTTTTCCTGATCCTAAGGTATATTCTTTCTTCTACATCAAGCTTCATCCAGCCATATTGCCCTCAGTTGCTTTTCAAAAAAATTTTAATAGGTTTTTATTGTGAAATAAAACAAAAATTCAGAATAAAGACCACACAAAACAACTGTATAGCTTAGTGAAATATTATCAGCCAAACCTCCTTGTAATCACCACTCAGATCAAGAGAAAAGAACTTTGCCAGCCACTCCAGAAATCCCCCCACATACTCTGACTCAAAAATAATTAGAACTTCCCACTCTCCCATTGTAGTTATCATCATCATGTTACCCTGTTTTTGACTAGTGGGAACCTTTCCAAGTGGCTGAGTCTTTCTGACATGACTCTGTATCTTTTAAATTTTTTTTTATGTCAGTAGCTTTTGGGGTCTAAAAAAACCTCAGTTGCTTTTTAGTGAAAGTGAAATCTGGGATACATTATAATACAAAGACAAACCATAATATGGATTACAAAGCTAATATAAGGTTTAATCTTCACTAACTTCTAGCTTCCTCCTGTATCTTTTCTCCAGTGATTCTATCCTTCATTCATTCTCTTCTTCTTACCAGCTTCCTCTCACCACCAGGCCTTTGCACAGTCTGTTCACTCTGCTTGGAATGTTCTTTCTCTTTTCTTTTTACTTAATCAGCTTCTAATTATCCTTTGTCCCAGTTTCATGACAACTTCCTCAGGGAAGACTTTTTTTGACTTTGGCTATGTCAGGGTCAAATGCATCTTTTGGAATGTTCATTTTGGAACGTCATTGACCCCTCCATCATTGCAACCATTACAATTTTACTTGTATTTGTTTACTATTTGATTAGCTTCTAGCTCTTCTACTAGTGTACAAGCACAGTGAAGGCAATGACCAAGTCTTCTTTTTTTCAACTTGTATGCATATAATATGAGTAACAAAAGGCTAACCTAGATTTCCCAGCCTGGGCACTGTTGACGTTTTAGGCTGGATAGTTATTTGTTTCACAAAATCCTGGTTTCCACCCACTAGATGACACATACATGCATTGTAACCAGATTCTGGTTGTATTAATCAAAACTATCTCCAGGTGTTGCCAAATAGTCCCCTGGCAGTGAAAATTGCCCCCAGTTAAAAACCACTGGGATAGATATATAGAAGATACTCAAAACTATTTATTAAATGATTAAATAAATAACTCAAGATTCAGGTTCAGGTCTGGAAGTCTATGGAAATGAATCTTTCAACTCAAGATAAAGATGGGAAAGTTGGTAGGTGAGCATAGAATTGTAGCAGTATGGACTGTATATTCATCTTTTTTTCATCCATCTATGGTACACTGATGCATTTTCTTTACAGTTGTAATGATACTTCAGTTAAATGAATTAAGAATGGTAATCTAATTTAGAATGAGAGCATCCTTTTTCTTGATCAATTCTAAGGAAATACCAACAATTTTTTCCTACTAACTATCCATTTTGAATAATATGGATTAACTTCTGTATGTATAAAAATTTTCTTCAGAAGCAAGTTGTCTATGTGGGTTCTTGCTTGGAGGAATAAGGGAACAATAAGGGAACAAATGAATGGTCCCACAACTCATGCTATGAAATTAGATACAACTTAAGGGGTAACATAGAGGATTTATGCCTGTGAAAATATATAGGGTTTCTTGTACTTTTTTCAATAATTTCTCCTATAATCTGGTACCTCTATAAGTAGAACATGGAATTATATGGCAATAATGATATTAAAATCTTGGTCTACTACTTCATGACTTCAAGTAAGAGTCTAAAGAATTTATTATGAAATAGGAAATTGTGTAGCATGATTTCAAAAGTTATCTTCAAGTGGCTGGGTAGGGAGAATGCTGTTACAATGCACATATGTGTGGAAAATATGACATATTTAATGATTCTGAATACTAGATGATGAAAACATTTTTCTTCTCTAAGCTACATTAGAGAGTGAGAGAGTGGTACTGCAAGTTTTTGTCTGGTATATATGTGGGTTAGTTTGCTAGAGCTGCCATAGAAGTACCACAGATTGGGTGGCTTCAATGACAGAAATGTATTGTCTTACAACTCTGGAGGCTAGAAGTCTGAGATCAAGGTGTTTCAGAGTTGCTTTCCTTGGGGATTTTTCTCTTTGGCTTGCTAATGCTGCCTTTTCCCTGTGTCTTCACATGGTCTTCCTTCTGTACATCTCTCTGTCCTTCTTAGAAGGACAATAGTCATACTGCATTAGGGTCCATCCTAATGACCTCATTTTAACTCAGTTACTTCTTTAAAGACCCTGTCTCCAAATACAGTCACATTCTGAGATATCAGAGGTTAGGACTTCAACATATAAAATTTTGGGGGTTATATGTATTAAAATAGGATAAAATATGCATGGAAGACCACGGAAGTCTCTTCAGTTTTTCTCCGTCAAGTAGTCCATCTGTCTAGAAGTATCTCCATCTTTAATGCTATACACTTACAGATGCACAAATAATCACATGTATTCACATGCACACATGCATGTAAAATACCAGACAACAGCAAAATAGAAAGTGATAAGGTTTTGGTTAGCCTTGGCCTGTGTTTGCATCCTGGTTCAAACACTGGTCATCTGTAGGAGCATGAGTATGTTGTTAGAGCCATTGTCCCCAATCTTACAGATACCCACATTTCCATTCTTCGTCTCTCAGGGGAAAATACTTGGAGAAGTAGATGAAGAAAACTCAGATATCCAATCAACCAAAAATGTCATTCTAATGTCCTATATTTTACAAAGTAATTATTGGAGAATACTGTAGTAATGAACCAAGTACTTCATGAAATGAGTAATTTGCTGCTGCGATAATTCTACTTCCTTCACCCCCAACCTCGATTTACAGACTGTATTTAATTAATCCCAAAGAGAATTTGAGAAAAAGGAGTTGAGGCTACTGGCATACTTTCCTTCAAGAAAGCTGATATTTTAAGAAACCAAACTTTAAAAAAAGAAAATTGAAAACTCAAAAAATGTGAGCGGGGTTCACAATTGCCAATGCAGACAGCCTTCTTGTGGATTTTTTGTAAATACCATATCTCAGGGACTTTCACGCCCTAGTTTAGACAAGCAAAAAACAAAACAAGGACTTCACAGAGAGAAGCTTCATGGGTGGGGGTCACTGGGGATGTGACCTCACCAGCTGAAACCATGATTAACAGTGATTCAGAAAGATTAGTAAAAATGAAGATAAATAAGCTTTGGTGTCTTAATGTAGGTCAATGAAAAAAAGAAGATTTCATTTGCAAATGTTTGACATATACACTTTGGATTTTTACATAGATATATAATATTACATAACACATAGAGTTACTGAATATTTGTTTTAAATGGATATTTCTATACTCTTTGCAGAAGTTCTGAGTGGGTAGTATTGGGTATGGGAACTTGGGGTAGCAATTCCCCTAAATGCTGCCAGTGATACTGTTGCAGGGAGCCAGCTGACAGCCCTTAGAGAGATACTACTTTAAAGGAACTCAGGTTTGTACAGAATTCGTTTGTTCATCCTACTATTTTGAATTTGGCACTCCGTAAAGCTTTTCTGTAGCCCAAATTGCTGTCTCTATTCTAAGAAATTACTATCCAGGAGGGATAATAAAGTGAGTTCTTTACTAGGACAAGTGTGGGGATGTTCATTTATGTATTCCATGCCTACATGGCACATAGGCACATTAACACAAAGTATGAGGCAAATTTAAAAGACAATTACCTTATTTTAAGTGAACCATGTAGTACACCCAAGCATAAATTATGTTTAAGTCAGCATTCCATAAAATTATCTGTTCACATTTTTGTGCCATGTGTAAGGCCCAGATTTTTAGCTATTTCTCTCACATCTCCTCTTCAGACATCTGTATCTATATATATCTAATCTACAAGTAGATTATCTGTGTGTGTATATGTATAAGTATATATACATATATATATAGATAGTGGGGGCTCATGTGTTTGTGTGCTCATTTTTATGTATATGTTTGAAGAGGTTCTTTTTTTGTCAACTGGTTCTTTTTTTTCATTATACTTTAAAGTTCTGGGATACATGTGCAGAATGTACAGATTTGTTTCATGGGTATACAGGTGCCATGGTGGTTTGCTGCACCCATCAACCCATCATCTATATTAGGTATTTCTCCTAATGTTATCCCTCCCCTTGCTCCTCACCCTCAGACAGGCCCTGGTGTGTGATGTTCCCCTCCCTGTGTCCATGTGTTATCAATGTTCAACTCCTACTTATCAGTGAGAACACGTTGTGTGGTTTTCTGCTCCTGTGTTAGTCCATGTTCCTGCAAAGGATATGAACTCATCCTTTTTTATGGCTACATAGTATTCCATGGTGTGTATGTGCCACATTTTCTTCATCCAGTCTATCATTGATGGGCATTTGGGTTGGTTCCAAGTCTTTGCTATCGTGAACAGTGCTGCAATAAACATATGTGTACATGTGTCTTTATAGCAGAATGATTTATAACCCTTTGGGTTTATAATGGGACATTGTGGCAATTCCTCAAGGATCTAGAACCAGAAATACCATTTGACCCAGTAATGGGATTGCTGGGTCAAATGGTATTTCTGGTTCTAGATCCTTGAGGAATTGCCATACTGTCTTCCACAATGGTTGAATTAATTTATACTCCCATTAAGAATGGAAAAGTGCTCCTATTTCTCCACATCCTCTCTGGTATCTGTTGTTTCCTGACTTTTTAATGATCATCATTCTAACTGGTGTGAGATGGTATCTCGCTGTGGTTTTGATTTGTATTTCTCTAAGGACCAGTGAAGATGAGGTTTTTTTTTATGTTTGTTGGCTGCATAAATGTTTTCTTTTGAGAATTGTCTGTTCATATCCTTCCCCTACTTTTGATGGTTTTTTTTTTTTCCTGTAAATTTGTTGAAGTTCCTTCGAGATTCTAGCTATTAGCGCTTTGTCAGCTGGATAGATTGCAAATTTTTTCTCACATTCTGTAGGTTTGTCTGTTCACTCTGATGATAGTTTCTTTTTCTGTGCAGAAGCTCTTTAGTTTAATTATATTTCATTTGTCAATTTTAGCTTTTGTTGTCATTGTTTTTGGTGTTTTAGTCATAAAGTCTTTCTCGATGGCTATGTCCTGAACGGTGTTGCCTAGGTTTTCTTCCAGGGTTTATATGGTTTTAGGTCTTACATTTGAGTCTTTAATCCATCTTGATTTAATATTGGTATAAGGTATAAGGAAAGGGGTCCAGTTTCAGTTTTCTGCATATGGCTATCAGTTTCCCCAATACCATTTATTAAATAGGGAATCCTTTTCCCATTGCTTGTTTTTGTTAGGTTTGTCAAAGATAAGATGGTTGTAGATGTTTGGTGTTATTTCTGAGGTCTGTGTTCTATTCTATTGGTCTAAGTATCTGCTTTGGTAGCAGTACCATGCTGATTTGGTTACTGTAGCCTTGTAAGATAGTTTGAAGTCAGGTAGCATGATGCCTCCAACTTTGTTCCTTTTGCTTAGGATTGTCTTGGCTATAGAAGCTCTTTTTTGGTTCCATATGAAATTTAAAGTAGTTTTTAAAAATAATTTTGAAAAGAAAGTTAATGGCAGCTTGATAGAAATAGCATTGAATCTATAAATTACTTTGAGCAATATGGCCATTTTCGTGATATTGATCTTTCCTATTCGTGAACATGGAATGTTTTTCCATTTGCTTGTGTCCTCTCTTATTTCCCTGAGCAGTGGTTTGTAGTTCTCCTTGAAGAGGTCCTTTACATCCCTTGTAAGTTGTATTCCTGGGTATTTTGTTCTCTTTGTAGCAATTGTGAATGGGAGTTCGCCCATGATTTGGCTCTTTGTTTGTCTATTATTGGTGTA
>CAUYQU010058094.1:0-14317 GCA_963574635.1 Cheracebus regulus
GTCTCCATTGTTAAGCACAATTATTGGCATAAAAGAGGTTTTTAATACCCATTTTTAGACTGCATTCTAGCCTGGGCAATAAAACAAGAATCCCAATCTCTCTCCCTCTTTCTCGTCCTCTTTCTTTCTCTCTTTCATTCTCTTTTTACTTTCTTTTGCTGTTTCTTTTTTTCTTTCTCCTTTTCTCTCTTTAAAAAAAAAGAAGAAATAAAAAAGAAAAAGAAAGAATAAATATTAGAACACAGATAAATAAAATAGCAAAAATAAGTAAAATCAAAAATTAGTACTTTGAAAATATCAACAAAATTGACAACCCTGTAAATAAATTGACCAAGAAAGAAGGGGGAAGACTCAAATAAATAAAACAAGATATGCAAGAGAGAGCACTACTACCTATTTTAGAAAAATAAAAGGAGTATAATACTATTAAGAGCAATTGTACAACAACAAACTGGATAACATAAATGAAATGGACAAATGCCTGAAACATACAGCCTACCAAGACTATGAAGCCATGAAGAAATAGAACATCTGGATACATCCATAATTAGTAAGGAGATTGAATCATTAGTCAAAAACCTCCCAATAAAGGAAAGCCTAGTACCCAGAAAGTGGCTTCACTGGTGAATTCTACCAAACATTTTAAAAAGAATTAGCACTAATTCTGCTCAAACTCTTTCCAAAAATGAGAGGGAGGAACATTCTAACTCATTCTATGATGACAGCATTATCCTAATATCAAACCAGACTCTACAAGAAAACTTTAAAACACTATCCCTTGTAAATATTGATGCAGAAGTCTTCAATAAAATACTAGAAAGCCAAATTCAAAAGCATATTAAAAAGATTAAACACCATGACCAAGTGGTTATGCATGGATATTTCAACACATGAAAATCAATCAATATAATATACCACATTGACAGAATGAAGAGAAAAAAACATATAATTATCTCAATTAATGTAAGAATAACATCTAACAAATTCAACACACTTTCATGATAAAAAGCTCAACAAACTAGGATTAGAAGGAAACATCCTAAACACTATAAAGGTCAAATACGAAAAACTCACAGCCAACAATATACTCACTGGTGAAAGACTAACAGCTTTTCCTCTAAGATCGGGGACAAGACAAAGAGGCCTACCCTCTTCACACTTCTATTAAGCATAGTACTGGAAATCCTAGCCAGAGGAATTAGACAAAAAAGAAATAAAATGTATCCAAATTAAAAAGGAAGAAGTAAAATTTTCTCTGTTTACAGCATGATCTTATATGTGGAAACCCCCAAGGTTTCCTTTTTTTTTTTTTTAACCTTATGTTCTAGGACATACGTGCAGAACGTGCAGATTTGTTAGGTAGGTATATATGTGCCATGGTGGTTTGCTGCACCTATCATCCCATCATCTAGGTTTCAAGCCCTGCATGCATTAGGTATGTATCCTAATGCTCTTCCTTTCCTTACCTTCCAGCCCCCAACAGGCCTCGGTGTGTGATGTTCCCCTCCCTGTGACCATGTGCTCTCATTGTTTAACTCCCACTTATGAATGAGAACATGCAGTGTTCGGTTTTCTGTTCCTGTGTTAGTCTGCTGAGAATAATGGCTTCCATCTTCATTCATGTCCCTGCAAAGGACATGAACTCATTCTATTTATGGCTGTATAGTATTCTGTGGTGTATATATGCCACATTTTCTTTATCCAGTCTATCATTGATGGGCATTTGGATTGGTTCCAAGTCTTTGCTATCATAAATAGTGCTGCAATAAACATACTCATGCATGTGTCTTTAAAGTAGAATGATTTATAATCCGTTGGGTATATACCCAGTAATGTGATTGCTGGGTCAAATGGTATTTCTGGTTGTAGATCCTTGAGGAATCACCAAACTGTCTTGCACAATGGTTGAACTAACTTACACTCCCACCAACAGTGTAAAAGCATTCCCATTTTTCCACAGTATGTGTTGTTCCCTGACTTTTATTTGATTACCATTCTAACTGGTGTGAGATGGTAGTTGTGGTTTTGATTTGAATTTCTCTAATGACCAGTGATGATGAGCTTTTTTCATATGTTTGTTGGCCACATAAATGTCTTCTTTTGAGAAGTACCAGTTCATATCTTTTGCCCACTTAGTGAATAGGCAACCTACAGAATGGGAGAAAATTTTTGCAATCTACCCATCCAACAAAGGTCTAATATACAGAATCTACAAGGAACTTAAACATATTTAAAGTTTCCATTTAAGAAAAAAAAAAAGCTGGATGTGGTTGTTTATGCCTGTAATCCCAGCAACTCAGGAGGCTAAGGCAGGAGGATAACTTAAGACCAGGAGTTTAAGACCAACCTGGGCAACACAGCAAGGCCAGGCACAGTGGCTCATGCCTGTAATCTCAGCATTTTGGGAGGCTGAGGAGGGTGGATCACTTGAAGCCAGGAGTTTGAGACCAGCCTGGCTAATATGGTGAAACCCTATCTCTACAAAAAAATACAAAAATTAGTCGGTCGTGGTGGTGCATGCCTGTAATCCCAGCTACTCAAGAGGCTGAAGCAGAAAATCATTTGAACCCAAGCGGCAGAGGTTGCAGTGAGCCAAGATGGCACCACTGCATGCCAGCCTGGGTGAGAGAGGGAGACTCTGTCTGAAGGAAAAAAAAAAAAAAGATCAACCAGGGCAACATAGCAAGACTCTGTCTCAAAAAAAAGTGTTTTTTAACTACTCTGGTGTGGTAGTGTGTGCCCATAGTCCCAGCTTCTTGAGAAGCTGCGGCAGCAGGATCACTTGAGCCCAGGAGGCTGAGACTGAAGTGAACTACAATCGCACCACTATACTCCGGCCTAGGCAACAGAACAAGACCCTGTCTCTAAGAAATTTTTTAAATTTTTTTTAAAATAACGTTCTACTTAAAATACAAAAATTAGCTGGGTGTGGTGGCAGGCACCTGTAATCCCAGCTACTCAGGAGTCTGAGGCAGGAGAATTGCTTGAACCCGGGAGGCGGAGGTCGCAGTGAGCTGGGATCAAGTCACTGCACTCTATCCTGGGCAACAGAACAAAGTGAGACTCTGTCTCAAAAAAAAAAAATTCAGCAAAGTTGCAGAATACAAAATCAACATGCAAAAAGCAGTTATGTTTCTACACACTAATAATGAGCAATCTGAATCTGAAAAGGAAACTAGTAAAACAATTATATTTACAATAGGAGCATAAAGAATAAAATAAGAAATAAACTTAGCTGAGGAGGCAAAAGACTTGAACACTGCTGTAAAACATTTCTGAAGAAAGCTAAAGAAGGCATAAACATTTCTCTTTAGTTTATTTCACAAAACGTTGATGAAAGAAGCTAAAGAAGACACACACAAAATTGAAAGACATTCATTTCATGGACTGGAAAACTTAATTTTGTTAAGGTGTCAATAAACTACACAACACAATCTACAGAGTCAGTGCAACCCCTAACAAAATCCCACTGGCCTTGTTTTTTCATAAACAGGAAAATCTATCCTAAAGTTCATATATAATCTAAGGGAACCCCAAATAGCCCAAACAATCTTGAGAGAGAAAAAAAACAAAGGGGGAGGTTTCATATTTCCTAATTTCAAAACTTACTATAAAACCACAGTAATCAAAACAGTATGATTTGATACTAGTATAAAAACAGAGACATAGATCAATAGAAGCTAATAAAAAGCCCAGAAATAAACTTTCACATTTCTAATTAAGTGATCTTTCACAAGGGTACTAAGACCATTAAATGAAGAAAGAACAGTCTTTTCTTTTTTATGTATAGTTTCAACTTTATTGTAGATTCAGGGAGTACACATGCAGGTTTTTTACATGAGTATATTGCGTGATGCTGAAGTTTGGGTACAAATGATCCCATCACCCAGATAGTGAGCATAGTATCCAACAGGTCGTTTTTCAGCCCTTTTCGCCTTCTCATCTTACAGTCCTTCTCTTATAGTCCCCAGTGTCTACTGTTTCCATCTTTATAGTCATGTATACCCAATGCTTAGCTCCTACTTATAAATGAGAACACATAGTATTTGGTTTTCTAAACAGTCTTTTCAACAGATGATTTTGGAAATATTCAAGTGAAAAAAAATAAAGTTAGACCCTGACTTTATACCATATAACTCAAAATGGATGAAAGATCTAAACGTAAGAGTTAAAAGTGTTAGGAGAAAACATAGGAAAAAGCTTCATTACATTGGCTTTGGCAAGGATTTCTCATATATAACACCAAAACTACAGGTGACAAAACAAAAAATAGAAAAGTTGGACTTCATTTAAATTAAAAACTTTGTGTATCACAGGGCACTATCCACAGAGTGCAAAGGCATTTCATAGAAGGGAAGAAAATATTTGCAAATCATATATCTGTAAGTGATTGATATCCAGAATATCTAAGAATTCCTACAACTCAACAACAAAAAATCAACCCAATTAAAAAATGGGCAAAGTACTTGAATAGATATTTCTCCAAAGAAGATGTACAAATGGCCAGCAAGCACCTGAAAAGCTGCTCCACATAACAAGTCATTAGAGAAATGCAGATCAAAACCATGATAGGATATCATTTCACACTCATTAGGAGAGCTATTATTCAAAAAAAATTAACGGAAAACAATTAGTGTTGACAGGGATGTGGAAAATGGAAGCCTTTGTGCATTGCTGGTGGAAAGTAAAACGGTGCAGCTGCTGTGGAAAAGAGCATGGCAGATCCTTGAAAAAATAAACATAGAATTGCCATACAATCCAGCAATCTCACTTCTAAATATATAACCAAAAGAATTGAAACAGGTATATGAACAGATATTTGTATGTCCATGTTCACAGCAGCATTATTTACTACAGCCAAAAGGTGAAAGCAACCTGAGAATTCACAGGCAGACAAATGAATAAACAAAATGTGGTATACACATACTAAGAAATGTTACTCAGCTTTACAAAGGAAGAAAATTCTGACACATGCCACAGCATGAACCTTGCTAAATGAAATAAGCCAGTAACAAAAGGAAAAAGATTGTAAATTTTTACTTTTATGTGATTCCTGGAGTAGTCAAATTCTTAGAGACAGAAAGTAGAATGGAGGTTGCCAGGGACTGGGGAAATGGAATGTAGAGCTATTGTTTAATGGGTACAGAGTTTGAAAGAGAAGGATGAATTCTGGAGATAGATGATGATGATGATTACATAACATGTGATTGTGCATGCCACACAAATGCCACAAAACTCTACATTTAAAATGGTGAAAATGATAAATTTTAGGATATGTGTATTTTGCCACAATAAAAAGTATTTATCAATTACATTATTTTTAAAACATTTTTAAACGTTTTACCCAGAAAATTTGTTATTATCCCAATCACAATGACCATTCCCATACTTTTCTCACTGCATGTCCTCTTGAGTTATCTTCCGTTTAATTTGCACTCTATTGATGAATGTTTCTTTTTTAATTTTTAATTTTTGTGTTTTCATAGTAGATGTATATATTTAGGGGATATATGAGATATTTTGATACAGACATACAATGCATAACAAGGTAAATGGGGTATCCACCCCATCAAGCATTCATCTTTTGTGTTACAAACAATTGAATTATACTATTTTAGTTATTTTAAAATGTACAGTAAATTATTGTTGACTATAGTCACCCTGTTGTGCTGTCAAATACTAGATCTCATTCATTCTATCTAACTAGATTTTTGTACCCACTAACCATCTCCCTCCAACCTCCAAACCAATACCCTTCCCAGCCTCTGGTAAGCATTGTTCTACTCTCTATCTCTGTGAATCCAATTGTTTTAATTTTTAGCTCTCATAGATAAGTGAGAATATGTGAAGTTTGTCTTTCTCTGCCTGGCTTATTTCACTTCATGTAATGACCTCTATCTAGCTCCATCCATGTTGTTGTAAATGACACAATCTCATTCTTTTTTGACAGCTGAATAGTACTCCCTTGTGTATATGTACCACATTTCTTTATTCATTCATCTATTGATGGACACTTAAGTTGTTTCCAAATCTTGGCAGTTGTGAATAGTGCTGCAAACATGGGAGTGCAGATATTCCTTCGATGTATGGATTTCCTTTCTTTGGGGTATATACCTAGCAGTGGAATTGTTGGATCATATGGTAGTTATATTTTTAGTTTTTTGGGAATCTCAAAACTGTTCTCCACAGTGATTGTACTAATACACATTCCCACCAACAGTATACAAGGGTTTCCTTTTCTCTGCATCTTTGCCAGCGTTTGTTATTGCCTGTCTTTTGGATAAGAGCCATTTTGACTGGGGTAAGATGATATCTCACTGCAGTTTTGATTTGCATTTTTCTGATGATCAGTGATGTTGAGTACCTTTTCATATGCATGTTTGTCATTTGCATGTCTTCTTTTGGGAAATGTCTATTCATACCTTTTGCCCATTTTTTAATGAGATTATTAGGTTTTTTCCTAGAGAGTTGTTTGAGTTCCTTTTATATTCTGGTTGTTAATCTCTTGCCGAATGGATAGTTTGCAAATATTTTCTCCCCTTCTGTGTGTCATCTCTTCACTTTGTTGATTGTGTCCTTTGTTGTGCAGAAGCTTTGTAATAGGTGAATATTTCTTAAATTGAGGTCTATGGATTCCTGAAGAGGGCTGTGGATATACACTCATCCCTCACATATCTTTATGATAGTTTAAGTTGTGTTTTATAAGCATTTGTAAATAGTAAGCATTTTACATCTGACTCATCTGGATATCCACCTTTGACCTAATTCTCTCCGCACAATTTCTGTGCCTGAACTGATGTTTGGGCACTATGTTAGTAGGGATATATAAAAGAAAGAATAAAGGCAGACTGCTTCAATAAAAGATGCTTTCAACATGAAGGCCAATGGGGACATGGCAAGCTGTGAGGTGAAAGTTCCACAGTAGTTAGGATGGAGACATGTGTGGGAACTGAGTCATCACTCAGCCCCCACAAATGAAAGAATCCTGATCTGAAAAAAACTAGAGCATGGCAGTATGGCCCAGATTCACTCTGTATGTGACAGTGTGATTTCTGCAAAACCATTTTCTACCATCTTAAATTAACATTGTTAATTACATGCCTTAATTCATAGTTTTTTTAAATGTGAAAATCTATTTTGGTTTTATATGAATGAAAGCCATAAACTTAAGTAGCAGATAAAACAATTTAATATTTACATTTGTTTATACTTATGTAGGTAATGCTATAATAAAACCACTTTAAATTTTTTTAACTATAGAAAAGGAAATATGAAGATTTTGCAACTTGCATAGATGCCAGTGAACAGTGAGTGATTCAGATACAATATTTATAATTGCATTATTAGATTTGAAACTCCTTTAAATTTGAAGAGTCTGGATTTAACTGACAAGGAAACATGTGAGAAGCAACGGAAATGGATTGTAAATGTCAGCATCATGTTTGATCATACCAAGGTGACCTTAAAATGCCATCTTATCCACTTTAATTTAACAAGGCTGATTTCTTAAAATATCAAATATTTGATATAACCAAGAATATATATTGAACTACTGGAACAAATAGCTAGAAGATATTTCAGTTGTCCCACTTGAAAAAAGCAAAATGTAGGCAAACTCTCTCAACATGGGTGGTGGGGAAGGCGGTGGGGCAGTGCTCCTTAAGTGGGAACTTTTATCTTTCCTCTTCATTGAAAGCAGAGAAAGCCAACCTTACCCAAACTTGAAGAACGTTTTCTTTTACAAGATTTCATCTAAGCACTCCTGTTCCCTGCAAGTGCCTACCACCAGCATGACATTCCTTTATTCAGATAACACAGCTCTTCCTTTTTTAAAATGCAATTTCCCTGAGAAGAACTAACACATTAAATTCCCAAAATCTTAATGGAAAAGCATTAATCACATTGCTTTCTTCCCTGAAAAAATAGGCTATATATATAAAAGATGGAGGAAGGAGCTAAAAATAAATAAATAAATAATTTCTAATTACCATTTATTGAAAGCCAGTTTCTTACTAGACACTGTAGGGACATTATGTGCTCTCTCTAATTCCTACAACTCTTTAAGGAAGGTTTTATTTGCCCATTTCACAAATGAGGAAACTAAAGTGGAGAATTAAAATAACTTGCCCAGTCATACACCATTAAGGGGAGAAGCCAGGATTTGAACCCTTATCTAACTCCAAACCCTGCATTCCTTCCCCTACATCTTCAGCACTGAAAATAAATTCCTCTTGTATCATGTTCTTACTGAGAAAGAAAAATCCCCGCTGAGACACCAATCCCTATCAACTACGTTTTACCCCAAAAATTATGTCAGAAATGGGGTTCAATGAGGAGAAATTTTTTTTTGAGACAGAGTCTCACTGTGTCACACAGGCTGGAGTGCAGTAGCATAATCTTGGCTCACTGTAACCTCCACCTCCCAGGTTCAAGCCATTCTCCTGCCTCAGCCTCCCAAGTAGCTGGAACTACAGGTGCCCACCACCATGCCTTGGCTAATTTTTGTATTTTTAGTAGAGATGGGGTTTCACCATGTTGGCCAGGCTGGTCTTGAACTCCTGACCTCGTGATCTGCCCACCTCGGCCTCCCAAAGTGCTAGGATTACAGGCTTGAGCCACTGCACCCAGCCAGGAGAAATCTGTAAGATCACCAATCCTGTATTCTTTGTATCTTTAAGGGTGACACTATCCTATCCTGTTGTTTATTGTTTTGTTTTTTGTTTACCATCTCAGCTGGTAGGCCTGATGAAAGGATCAGTTTTCACTTGGCCTTCCCCATTACAATAGCTCCTACCCCACAGTTTAAGGACTCAACTACCGAGCATGTCAGTCCTAATTATACATCTGCGGACGAGGAAAATAACCACTGCATGAGGGGCAGGGGTCTGCAGATGCAGTTGGCTCCACTTATTACCTGGTCCTCATATATCCCTACTCTAAAAGGAGGATCAAGGTGACACTACAGATCTCTAGGTAACAACATCTACTTGGACACTAGGGCCAACATCCCTCATAATGTTTGGGTGCCCTCTTTCCCCAGTGTACAGTCACCCTAGTTAGTGGCTGTAGGCCCATTTGGAGAAGGACTGTGAGAATCATTTGCATGTATACTTGCCATGGTGTTGCAGAGTCTCTTCTTGGAAACCCAATCTGTCCTTCAGTTAGTGCATTCTGAATCTAAAAACTGCCTCAGATATTAAAACAAAGCAATAAATCCTTATTGTTTTTTATTGGAGTCCTTGCCCTGAGCCTTCTTCTGGTCATCTATTCAGGATTTCTTCTGGTGGTACAAGCTTAGTAGTGCTTATGTTGACTCCATATCTGCTTTGCCTCCAGGGATGCCATGTTAAATTATTAACATTCTCCCTAACTGTCAGAGGTCCTATACTCCAACTCCTGCCACTACTTCAACCTGGTATTCACAATGATCATTCTATTCACCCAGCACTTAGCAATAGTCACCTAACTCCATTGTTCTCATTGTTCTATTTTCTCCATATTTCTCAAACACCTGATGCATGACACTGAGTAATGCATTCCTTTCCATTGCATCCCACTTCATCATTGGTAAGAGTTTTAATAACCAAACCTACCACTTTGTGTCACAGGCTGGCTGTGCTCCACCAACCACGAGTGATAAAATCCTCATTGCCAGCCAGATGGCAAGCGATCCAACTCCCAGGCCCTATCTTATTGCCTGCCTTATCAAACCACTCCTAGCACCAACTGTCACAGTTGTTCATGCAGGATGAACCCCTGTGGAGAGGAGGGGGAGGACGTAGGATGGGGCACAGGGAGAAGCTGAATTGCAATGCAGGCTCATTAAAACTTGGCCAATATATTGCACTCGTGGCTAGTAGAATTACATCATGGGGGGATCAAAATGGCCAGGCCTTTTTCCCCTGCCATGATCAGTCACTGTATGTTGGCACCTCAGGAAGGGTGTGCCATTGGGCAAGGAGGCTTTCTGCAGCTTAGGCAAACCCTGAAGAAGCTGGGAGCAGAAGGCTGTCTATGGACAGTATTCCCAGCGCCTCCTGAAAAAAAGGTCTTTCTTCAAAAATATCTGACTGATGTATATTTGTGTGCATCATAAACGTGTTGCAAAGCAAAGACAACTGCTACATAGTGAAATATACAAATATACAATACAGTCAAATATAATACTGAATAAAAGAAGCCAGACTGAAATGCATATGTGCCATAAGAGTCCATAAAGTTCAGAACTCAGAGGCCTCAGAAGCAACGCCACACATCTACAACCATCTGCTCTATTTAAAACAGAAAATATGTTGACACCAAGAAAAAATACAATAGCACTAGAAATACAGAGAAACAGGTGAGGTATTTTCATTATGAGGGGAATAAAAGTTGAAGATATAAATAGAGGAGGCTGAAATGAGGTTGGGAGCAGAGGTGGGGTTTGCTCCAAGGATGTTGAGAAGCAGCAAGAGCTTTTCTATATGGGGTCTGATTCTCAGAGTTTTTAAGCCTCTTCTGTCTATTCCGTGGTACTTCATGGACTGCCACACTGGGCTCAGTTCCTCCCTGGTATCTGAAGTCTGCCTTTACCTTAAGCACTAACGGGCACTTAAGAAACCCTAGTCTACATGCCCTGTGTGCTCAGCTTGAACAGGATGCTACCCTTGCTGCTTGTGTCAACCTAAACTTAACTTCAGTATGATACACTGGACTTCCACTTGGTCCCCTTTTTCCTCCATTTTGGTGTTAGTTCTTAGATCAGACATATCCTGGCTCCCTCAGTACTGGAGCCCTGTGGCCAACTCCCTGTCATTCAGGTCTGAGAACACTAATTTTCCCAGACCAGCAGAATACCCTGAGGCAAGTGTTTTGCTGGATATATAAACTATATCTTCTAGGATATGAATGTGTTTCCTCAAAAGTCATGTTGAAACCTAGTCACCATGGTAGTGATATCAGAAGGAGGGGTCTTTGGGAGATAATTAGGTAATGGGATTAGTGCCTTTATAAAAAAGCCTCCAGAGAGCTGCCTGGCCCCTTCCAACATGTGGGGACTCACCTAGAATGTGCCATCTATGGACTAGAAAATGTAGTTCAACAAACCATGGCTGCTATGATTACCTTTTAAAATTTCTGTATGGTACCTATACTTGTGGCTGTCCGTCACAGCTCTGAGCCATGACATGGGAGGTTTAGTTTGTTCATTCATTAATTCATTCAATCTGCTATACTCTAGGCACTGTTCTAGGCATTAGGTCTAAGTCTGTGCTTTTATCACTGGGTTCCATCCTGGTATAGATAACTGATTCATGTCCAGCTATGTCTCAAAATAGGAGACATGGGAGACGTAATAAAGTATAGTGGCTAAGGAAGCTGCCTTTGACACTACACAGGCAAAGTTTGAACACAAGCCTTTCTACTAGACAACCGAATAAGGTAAATAACCTTTCTATACCTGAAATTTTCTTACCTGAAAAATAGAGATAATTATAGTATCTATCTCTTAGGTTGCTGTGAAGTTTAAGTGGACATTTTTAATGTGCTTAGATTAGTAACTGGTCCATAAATGCTCAATGAATGTTAGCTGTAATTAAGGTTTTAAGGTTTAAGCTCAGGGATATGAGGCCTGACAGAAGTTTAAACTTTCAATCTGGTTACCAATTCCAATAGTAAAAAACAATTAAAATTCTGATTCTTTTATAGAGAGAAGACTACTTCTTTTAAATTATATTTTACTTCTAAATGAATTTTTTTTTTTTCTCATCCATTCTCTTTGGGAAATGTTATTGGCACCAAATCTTGTGGAATAAACTGGAATAATTTTGTGGCCTAGATCCTTGATTTTATGAAGAATTCTTGAAGCATTTCATTGGATTGTCTATGTATTTAGCTTCAGATGGAAAGCTGAAATTACTCATCATCAAAGGATTGCAGTAAGAGTGATTTGAACCAGAAGTATATCAGAACTTTAGGTTCTCTAAGACAAGAAAATAACTGACAGATGAACTGCAGAAAAAGAAATGGGGTGACTTATTCAGAATGAGATGGTCATGTAGGCTGTACAAAAAAGAGTCAGAGAACAGGCTTGTCAAACAGCTAATTGCGCCTGCAAACAAAGGACACAGTTTAAAGCATGGGGTTTTAGAAAGGAATACTGGTCTCTCATTTGTCTTTTCAGCTGGATCTGCGTACATGGGTAATATCACCACAATTGATGATGTCATCTTTGAATAGAGAGCAACAGAGGCTCACACAGAGCTTGCACCAGGGAGATTCTACACACAGATGAACAATTCATTAGTCATTCAGAGCTGAAAGCTGTCGCCAAACTTTGCTCTGTATGCTGAAAACAATGCAATGATAAAAAATAAAAAGAAAATAGAATCAAGGCAGTGAAGTAACCCTTTAGGAAGTGATGGGAGTGTTACATCAACATATTGTCAAGAACATATTGTCAAGATCCAGATAAACCTGAATATCTACACAGTATTTTCTATCTTATGAGATTTGAAACTTAGACTTCATTTCAGATTTGCCAACAGTGTTAACTAGTCCCCATTCTACAATTACTAAAGCTACAAAATATGCCTCAAACCTTTCTCCTTGCTTCAACTTTTTTTAAAAAAAATTTGTTTCTCTTTTATAAAATATGTATTTTTAAAATGTATTTTTATATGTGTATTTATGTTTTGAGACAAGGTCTTGCTCTGTCACCCAGGCTGGAGTGCAGTGGCTCAAACATGGCTACTGCAGCCTCAACTTCCTGGGTTCAGGTGATCCTCCCACCTCAGCTTCCTGAGTAGCTGGGATAATAGGCACATGCCACCAAGCCTGGCTGATGTTTGTATTTTTCATAGAGATGGAGTTTCACCATGTTGCCCAGGCTGGTTTCAAACTCCTGAGCACAAGCAATCTACATAGGCTTCCCAAAGTGCTGGGATTACAGGTGTGAGCCACTGTGCCTGGCCATCAATGAATTTTTCTTTTCTGAACCTTTATCATAAGTTATCACAAATTATGATAAATTGCATTTTACTGAAGATTATATTGACAAACTTCTCTTGAGCACTTATTTTCAAGGTAGTCATCATTTAAAATCTCATTTTCTGAATAAGAACACATATTCTTTGAGAAGACATACTTTTTTCGTACTCTGTCTCTCTCCTCATTTACTCCTTATCCCTTTATTCATAACTGACATTCACTGAACATCCATTGTTTTATTAATCTATATAAAAACAATGTCAGATTTTTAGTGTTTATCATGTAAACAATGTTATATCGACTTAACATGTGGTAGGCAGAATAATAGACCTTCAACAATGACGGCCATTTTCTAATCTCTGGAACTTATGAAAATGCTCTCTTCATGGCAGAGGGGACTTTGCAAATATGATTAAGTTAAGGACTTTGGGGTGAGGAGATTATCCTGGATTATTGGGGTAGGCCTGATCTGATCACATGGGTTTTTTATTTTTTATTTTTAAAATAAATTTATTTTACTTTAGGTGCATACTATATCTGGCATTTCTCCTCATGTTATCCCTCCCCACCCTCCCCTCCCTCCCCACCCCCCACTGTCTCTCCCTACCCCGCCCCCCAACTGCCCCCAGTGTGTGATATTCCTCTCCCTGAGTCCATCCCCATTCAAAAGTGGGCGAAGGATATGAACAGACGCTTTTCAAAAGACGACATATATGAGGCCAACAAACATATGAAAAAATGCTCATCATCACTGGTCATTAGACAAATGTGAATCAAAACCACACTGAGATATCATCTCATGCCAGTTAGAATGGCGATCATTAAAAAATCTGGTGACAACAGATGCTGGAGAGGATGTGGAGAAATAGGAACACTTTTACACTGGTTGGTGGGAGTCTAAAATTAGTTCAACCATTGTGGAAGACAGTGTGGTGATTCCTCAAGGACCTAGAAATAGAAATTCCATTTGACCCAGCAATCCCATTACTGGGTATATATCCAGGATTATAAATCATTCTACTATAAGGACACATGCACAGGAATGTTCACTGCAGCACTGTTTACAATAGTAAAGACCTGGAACCAACCCAAATGCCCATCGATGATAGACTGGGCAGGGAAAATGTGGCACATACACACCATGGACTACTATGCAGCCATAAAAAACGATGAGTTCATGTCCTTTTTAGGGACATAGATGAACCTCAAAACCATCATTCTCAGCAAACTGACACAAGAACAGAAAATCAAACACTGCATGTTCTCACTCATAGGTGGGTGTTGAACAATGAGAAGACATGGATACAGGGAGGGGAGCATCACACACTGAGGTCTGTCAGGGGGAAATAGG